>VMDR010000751.1:0-181025 GCA_007922815.1 Macrotus californicus | reverse complement strand
CACAAACACCATGATAACATGTGAATGATACAGGTCTTTATTCTGTTACTTACCTACATATTGTCAGCCCATCAGCCAAACACCAGACGTGTCCTACAATGATGAAATTTAGATATCTTGGCTATTTTGTTGACTTACAGTCATATAAAAATCATAGCTTTACACCTATTTTAAAATTTTGTTGTTAGAAAAATAAACTTACCAAGATAGGAGGGTGGAACACGTTTTATTTAACAGTATATTGGTTTGGCTTATTGTTTCTTAAAATTTAGACACGTGTTGTTCAGCGCTCTTGCCCTGGGACCCACACACAATTAGGGTGGGCCTGTTACTATGGAGACTGAGAGTGTTAGGGGGATTTTGGAGTCTGCATCCAGGAGAAGCAGCAGCCCAGGCTAAGGATATGCTAATATTCTGATCAGGTCTATCTAGCCCCAAATCTCAGAACAAGAGATAGCACCAGCCTCCAATCAAGCTAGAAACTCCCCTACAATAGTGCTAAACATGGTCCCAAGGTTGGAGGAAGCCACCCTGGCAGGCTAGTGGGGTGGTGAGGGTCAGAAAATGCGTGGTGGCCGTGATGTGATGGTGGGGAGAGGATCCTCAGGCAGCTGGTGGGGTCAGAGGGTCATGTGTTCTGCTGATCAGAACGTGAAATCAAAGCACTTTGCCCCCCCCCGCTCTGGAGGAAATACAGTGGCCCCCGCCAGCAGGACCTCATCCGGTCTCGGTCTCCAGTGATATGCTCTCCCACCTTGAGTGTGGAGGCTTCCAGGTGACAGAATGTGTGTGTTGTGGGGCTCCCACCTCTAATCAGCCCCGAACCAAGATTCCTCCAGAGCGTGTTTAAAAACTAAAGCATGGAGGCCACCTGCCAAAAGTTCATGATGTCGCCTTGAAGTACTGAAGTTGGGACTGTGGATCATCCCAGTAGAGATTTAGCATATGTAAAACCTCAGGGGACACAGAAAGTGACCGATGTTCCACTTCCAGCACTCACTAGCTGTGCAACCTTGGATCATTTCTTTAACCTCTACAGGCCTCTGTTTCCTCATCTTGAAAACAAAAGCATAGTCTTGGATGATTTCTAAAGTCCCTCTCGCCTGCAATGCCATGATTAATCTGCCAGAAGGAATCCTTCTGTGTGCCTTGGAGTATATTCAGCATCAGGATTACTTATTCCAAAAGGCAGCTGTTCTTTTGTTTGCTGGCTTCAGGGGGAGCTCAGAGATTTTATGATATCATGGGGGAGCGGGGGCAGACAGTGCCCTCTGCCTCAGGGCCAGCATCACTGGCATTGGCCCAGCCTCTTTGGTGGAGGTCATGCCACCCACGTTAGGAGCTCAGACGCATTACCTGCAGGGAAGTACCCACAAGACAATAGGTCCCTTTGACAGTACCAAGTCCTTTCCACTGTGATAGACATCCCTCGGGCTCTCTAATGGGGTTCAGTCTGTAACTTCTTTAAACCATGACTTATTTTTATTAACTTATTCAAAATTACTTCAATAGGGGATAATAATACCCTCCTCACGGTAGGGGTGTGAAGAGTAAACATGTTCCCATAGAACTCTGGGCAGCATCTAACACATAACAAACTCCCATAAACACCAGCTATTGAGTATTGCTCCCTTGGGGTGATTGACTTCTTCTGTTAAGATACTTGAAGAATTTTTCTGTATCACCCAAGTTCACTAATTTAATAAGAATATGTTTTGGAATTTAACATTCTGCATCCTGTTTTCTTGGAATAGTTTGATCTGTTTAGTTGTACATTCAGCCTTTCCTTTCATGCAAATTAACTTCATTATACATTTAAATACATCTTCTATCTTACGTTTTGGGCTCTTAAGGGCCACCAATTATATTTAATCATGTTTTTCTCTCTTCCATATCTATTTCTTTCTCTTTCTCATTTACATTTGCTGTGATTATCTTAAGCCTTTCCTCCACATCACTATTCAAATTTCAACAGCATCTATTCAGTGTCTTCTTATTTACAATTTATATTTTATTTTATTATTTTATATTTAAAAAAATATATTTTATTGATGATGCTATTACAATTGTACCATTTGCCCCCCTTTATTCCCTTCCACCCTGCACCCCCCCTCCCACCTGCATTCACCTCCCTTAGTTCATGTCCATGGGTGGTACACATATGTTCTTTGGCTTCTACATTTCCTATACTATTCTTAACCTCCCCCTGTCTATTTTGTACCTACCATTTATGCTGCTATTCCCTGTATCTTTTTCCTCATTCCCCTTCCCTCCTCCCTGCTGATAGCCCCCCATGTGATGTCCATTTCTGTGATTCTGTTCCTGTTCTAGTTGTTTGCTTAGTTCATTTTTGTTTTTGTTTTTCTTTTAGGTTCAATTGCTGATAGTTGTGAGTTTGTTGTCATTTTACTGTTCATATTTTTTATCTTCTTTTTCTTAGACAAGTCCCTTTAACATTTCATATAATAAGGGCTTGGTGATGATGAACCCCTTGAACTTGACCTTATGTGGGAAGCACTTTATCTGCCCTTCCATTCTAAATGATACCTTTGCTGGATGGAGTAATCTTGGAGTCCTTGCCTTTCATGACTTGGAATACTTCTTTCCAGTCCCTTCTTGCCTGCGAGGTTTCTTTTGAGAAATCAGCTGACAGTCTTATGGGAACTCCTTTGTAGGTAATTGTCTCCTTTTCTTTAGCTTCTTTTAAGATTTTCTCCTTATCTTTAATCTTGGATAATATAATTATGGTGTGCCTTGGTTTCTCCTTCCTTGAGTCCAACTTCTTTGGGACTCTCTGAGCTTCCTGGACCTCCTAGAAATCTATTTCCTTTGCCAGATTAAGAAAGTTTTCCTTTATTATTTTTTCAAATAAGTTTTCAATTTCTTGCTCTTCCTCTTCTTCTGGCACCCCTATGATTCGGATGTTGGAACATTTAAAGTCGTCCCAGAGGTTCCTAAGTCTCTCCTCATTTCTTTGAATTCTTGTTTCTTCATTCTGTTCCAGTTGAATGTTTCTTTCTTCCTTCTGGTCCAAACCGTTGATTTGAGTCCTGGTTTCCTTCCCTTCACTGTTGGTTCTCTGTACACTCTCCTTTATTTCACTTTTCATAGTCTTCACTTTTTCCTCTATTTTGTGACCATACTCAACCATTTCTGTGAGCATCCTGATTACCAGTCTTTTGAACTGTGCATCTGATACATTGGCTATCTCTTCATTGCTTAGTTGTATTTTTTCTGGAGCTTTGATCTGTGCTTTCATTTGGGCCATATTTCTTTGTCTGGGCGCACCTGTTACTAGTAACAGGCAGAGCCTTAGGTATTCACCAGGGCCGGGCAACCCATGTGGCTGCTTTTGGTGCTGTATGTGGGGGAGGGGTCAGAGAGGGAATAATGCTGCTTATTCAGCTCTCAGCTGGCTTTCAGTCACTTCCCGCACTACCCACAAGCAAATTGGGCCCTTCTGGTCCTGATGCCCAGGTCAGTGGGTTTGTGTACATTCTAGGACACTGTGGGTCTCGCCAACGAATGTTCCTGGGAGGCTAGGAGTTTCTCTTGCTGCCGCAACCCCCACAGGTGTTTTCAGTCAGAGGTTTGAGGCTTTATTTCCCCACACTGGAACCCTCAGTTGCACGGTCTGCCTCGCTCCCCAGTTGTTCCTCTCAGCTTATCTGCACGCAAATGTGGGACCGCCCAGTCCACCAGCTGCCACCTTGCCAAGAGTCCTCTCCGCCCGGCTGCACGTCTCCGCCCCTCCTACCGGTCTGGGTGAGTGTTTCTTCTTTAACTCCTTGGTTGTGGGACTTCCATACAGTTCTATTTTCTGGCAGTTCTGGGTTTTTTGTTTTTTTTTTTAAATTGGTTGTTGTCCTTCTTTTGGTTGTGCGAGAAGGCACAGTGTGTCTACCTATAGCTCCATCTTGGCTGGAAGTTGTACTTTTATTTTAATTCTATGATAATGCTGTCCTCTGTTTTCTTAAATCTGAAGTCTCCCTTTTCACCTCATTTCTGTTGTCTTACCATCTCATCTGCGAGTTTGTGCTTCACTGGATTCATGAAGAAAGTGTGAGGAATTTCCTTCCGTTGCTTGAGTCATGGTTTCTTCTCATTTGGGTGGCGGGTCATTTGCATACTGCATTTCTCTACTTTGTCGTATGATTTTATTGTTGTCACAATTTTTCTTCTCATTTTGCTAATGCTTAGGGAACTTCGTCCACTGGTTTGATGTGTTCTGATGAAGTGTGGGTGACTTCAGGACTCTCTTCCTCTTGTGTTTGAGATCACTTTGCCTTTCTCTCTCAGTTTCATTGTGAGGGTTGCAGGAACTAGGTGGGCAGAGGCAGGGAAGCTCAGTGGGCCGAGTGCGGGAGGTTTGAATGCCTGGGCTCTGCTCTATCCGCTGTGATTTCAGAGATGTGTCGGGATCTACTCTTCAAGGTTGGGTAGTAGACACCATTCCCTGGGATGGAACCTTAAACTTGCGGGGTTGCCCACATTCAGTGTGTTGCTCTGAAGCCTTCACTTTGGTCAGAATCATCCCCATTGTTCCCTAACCTCTTCACACCCATTTCTCCCACAGCCATGTGTACCACTCCTCAGTCAGTGGAGGAAATGGATGCAGATACTTGCATGTTTGGCTTCTCTCGGCTTTGTGGTTATTCATGAGTATTCACAGGACTTTGGAGCTTCTCCACTATAGCTTCCAGAGGAGTAGGAACCCTCCTAGGTGTCTCTGCTCTTTCCCAGAATCTCACTTCTTTTCTTGGTTAACCGTTTTTTAAGTTTATTGTACTAGGTGTGCCTCTTTTCTTATTTGATTGCTGATGGTGAGTTTCTTTTGGTTATTTTTACTTATTTATTCTTTTGGCTATCGTTGAGGCATTGGCAGAACAAAACTTTGTGAGGATGTTTCAATCTGCCATCTTAGTCGAGAAGTCCTTTATTTGTTTTATGTTACCTGGCTACCCTATTAGAATGGGAATTCCATAAAGAGAGGGAGCTTGTTTGGTTTCTCCCTGTGTCCCCAGATCCTAAAACAGTGCTTGGTGTATAGTTGGTGCTCAATAAATAGGTAGGATGGGGGGATGGATAAGTGGATGAATGGAGCAAAAAAAAATCAATTAGGAGACCACCACCATAGTTTCATGCAGGGACGACGTGAGCCTAAGCAGCGGAAGCAGAAATGGAAAGGAAGGGGTGGATATGAGACTCACTGAAAGTTGGAATAGAACCCAAGTGGGATGAGGGGCCATAAATAAGAAGCAAAATGTATCCCTTAAGGTACATAAAAGACGCTAGAGTGTCTGGCTTGAATGAATGGGTGATGTCATTAGGTTCTTAAGTGAGAGAGGAAACACCAAAGAAGCAGAAGATACTGGGTTCAGTTTGCACTACCTGAGGTTGATATCACTGAGCTTCCTTAGACACAGGGCTGATGTTCAGGAGAGAACAGGACTGGACAGAGTCTGGGGAGGCATCAAAAAGGTGGAGGTTGAGGCAATGGAGTTTGATAAAAGAATGGGGCAGAGGAGTGAATCACATTTATTTGCATTTAAGATGGGGGAGGGATCAGAGCCAAAAAAAAAAAAAAATTCCATTAAGCTCCAAGTCCCAGAAAAAAACAATTATGCAGATATATGTCACATCTGTGCTCAATTTGACTTCCTCCAAGGTCTGTCTTCTTCCCTATTCTGCCCTACCATCCTTCACTCCCCCATCAAGTGTTTCCACAATAGTCAAAGAAATGCAGATTTACATAATCTCAAAAAATGTGAAACCACTGCCTTTAGCAGTAGGAATGGTTTACTTCTTTTTGCATTCACTAAAGTACGCAGTATGAGTCATCTGAGGTTCTGAAAATTCAGCAGGAACTAGGCATTTTAATAGCCTACTTGATGGGGCACAGGGGGTGGGTGTAGACAAGCACCAGGCAGGAAGTGCTGAGTGTTAGACAAGGGAAGATCCCAGAAGGTTTACCTTCAGCGAGGACTCAGAGTCTGGAAACTGATGAGTCGTGACTATGAGATGGAGCCAACTTTCTTCTTGCTTGGAACAAAGACCCAGGGCTGGGGACACTTCTCCTGATCTGCCAGCCTACTCCCTCCCCTGCCTGCTGCCCCTTTATCCGGTAGCCTTGGACTTAATTTAGGGCTGGTGTGATGACTTCATCCCAAATCTCTGAGTCTGATCTCTGTGAGCTACACCTGAGGTCCCACTGACCCTTGTGATCTCCGGGTGTCATCACAGGAATTGAACACTGGAAATCCGGGTTGAAGTGGAGTCATCTTGGACTCCACAGGGCCTTAGATACTGAAATTGCTACATGCAGATCTGAGCCAGAGAGTCTAGCTCCATCAGGCAGGTGGAGGTTCTGTTATGAATTTTCACCTAGTTAACTTCAGCCAACTAGCTGAGATTTCAGAGTAAGCTTTATTGCCAAGGGTCATGAACACCACAATTATAATCACTAATTACTGCCAACTTGATACTATTCTTTCCTATAGCTAATAATTATTATTTACTATGTACTTACAATGTGCTGGGTGCTGGACTAAGTAACTTACATACTCAATCCCACTCCTCATAATGACCCCGAAGTACACATTGTCACATTCATTTTATTACTGAGGAAACATGGTCATTCATTTCTTCCTTCAGTCAGCAGCTGGGACACAGTTTCCACGACATGGATTCTGTGGATGGCCGGCCCAGATCCCTTCCCTGGACCCTGGGCTCTTCTCCAATGGCTGTGACTAATGGCAATGGCTAATGCCCCACAACTGCCCCTCTTTTCCCAGGAATTGCCTTGGCCAAATGGGACCTGGGCTATGGGACCTGCAGCCCATAGCCAATCACTCACTGACACAGAGAAGTACAGATGGTGGCTGCCCTCTTGTCTCAAGATGGGGCCAGCTCTGTATAATTCTTGCTCTAGAGCTCCCCATGGAAGAAACCAGTCTCCAGTCAAGACTACATCCTTCCCTTCATATCCTCCCCCTGACCCGCCCCCTCTCTCTGTTGAGCACTTCATACATTAATGACGTGCGCCAAACTCCTGTCTCAGGCTCTGTTTCTAGTGACAGTGTGGCAGGGGAAGGAGTAAAGGGTTCCGTTTCAGACAGACCTGTGTTCAAGTACATCAGTGTGGTGGCAGATCTTGAGCGAGTCAATTAACCCCTCCAGGTCCTATTGTCCTCATCAGTTTTTGAAATATTACTAATGTAATCTTCATTCCCTCCTTATTTTCAATAAACTTTCACATTAGTCTGTGTGTTGGGGACATAGAGACTAAAAGGTGTAGTTTTGGCCTCCAGAAGTATAGTATTTTTCTTTCTTCTTTTTTAAGATTTTTTTTTTTATTATTTTTAGAGAGAAAGGGAAGGAGGGAGAAAGAGAGAGAGAAAGAAACGTAGATGTGAGAGAGAAACACTAATCAGCTGTTTCTCCTACACTCCCCAACAGGGGACAGAACCGGCAACCTAGATATGTGACCTGACTGGGAATTGAACCTGTGAGTTTTCACTTTGCGGGGATGATGCCCAACCAACTGAGCCACACTGGTTAGGGCGAGGTCGAGTGTTCTTCAAACAGAAGAATTGAAATCTCTCATCAGAGGTTTATTGGATCTGGCCAGCATTTTGACAAAAACAAAACAAAGGAATGAAAAGAAGTTAACAGGGCACATCAGACTTAGTGAGGGCAGGTGCCATGTCAATTTGCTGGAATTTATTATTCTATGTGACATGTCTATTTCTCTATAGATGGCTGATAGTAGGCTTTAGGGTGCACCAGATAATGATATAAAATGTATTTCTTGCTGGCCATCGATTTTAAAACGTTTGAAAGCTACTTATCTATGGGAATAAGAGGCAGTGGAAGTGGCATTTCATTTCGAAATTTATTTTGTTGTTATGGTTCTATAAGACGTTTATTAATAAGGAGTTTACACACAACTTTATGTTTGGACACATTTAAGGAACTCTATAATAAACAGAATTTATCAGTCCTGAGAGGTGCTTGAGAATACTTTTCCTGTAAGGCGGGATAATGAATTGTTGAATCATGTGTTCCAGTCATAAAATGACTCTCTCACACTTTAAAAAAAAAAAACCACAAAAACACTTTATTGGCGTATAACTACCACACAGAAAGCTGTTCAGATTTAATGTATACCACTTAAATTTAGAGTTAAGTATTCCTAAATACGGTGGCATTTTTTTCTTCAGAACATTATTCAGCAAATTAAGACACTGGGTAAATATAGATATGTATAGTTAGAGTTTGATTTGTTAAGTGTGTGTATATATATACACTTGTGCATATATATGCAGAGAAAAAGGAATGCAAGGCTCTCTGACAAAAGTGTTACCCTGAGAGTGGGTGTTCCTAGTGATTCTGCTTTCTCCTTCCACTGAGTGCCCAGGCTGAGGAAGAAGGGCCCAGCCTACCCTTAGCTCTGTCTTCCGAGCTCTGCCTCAGCAGGAAGCGCAGGCCCCAGTCTGAGAGGAGCTCCTTCCCTACCCCTGCCCCCATGGACCCCAGCTTCCTGTCTATTAAAAATAGACACAGGAACCCTCATTTAATTGGGGGTCTGGAAGCCCTGAAGAGGAAGCTCCCCTGCATTGCCCGCTCCCCCCCCCACCCCAGCCTCCAAACAGGAGGACAAAACACAGCAGGAGGCAGGCTTTTTCCTTGTCCAGCAAAATGCTTCCACCTTGGTCAATGCTCACCTGAACTTCTTCAGCTGGTTTGGGCTCCTGGTTACAGTCCAGCCCATGAGAAACGGCCACACTCAGCTGGTGAGAAGCCATCACCACCCTGAATTCTTCAAATCAGCCCCTCTCAGCTTCTTTTTGCCTATAAAAGCAAACCCCTCACCTCTGTTCTTCAGACTGGCCTATGGTTCCCCGTAGCCTGCTTGACCTGAATTGCAATTCCTCTGCTGTTTTTTAATAAACCCATTTTGCTGGTAAAATAACTGGCTCTTTTCTTTTTAAGGTCAGTACATCCTTAATCACGTGTTTTCACTGAGCACAGAGCTAGGCGCATAATAAATACTTTTCAAGTAATCCAAGGCCTTCTCTTCTGCTGGCTATGGCTGCAAATAGAGTAAATGGAGAATATTCTAAATAAATAAGACTCAGAGGTGAACGCAAGGCAAGTCCGCTGTCAGAGGCCATGGATGCTGGAGCCTGGGACGGATCTGTCATTTTGTTACATGAGTGTTCAGAAAAAGGACCCTGACAGGACTTCTCCAGTCCCTAAGGCCACTGTTTTGGACTTACAGATGTCATACACATTGAACAAGGCTTCCTAACACCCCATGCCCAGCACTGTGTCTGGCTGTTCCAAACCATCAGATGAATGCTGGAACTGCAGGGGACCTGGGGTGGAGGGAACCTGCCTGTCATAGGTCCCTGGCAGAGCTTCTGGAGGGGAGGACAGGGCCGTAGAGCCTGGTTCCTAGAGCCTGGGTCTTGGAAGGCAGTCAGCAAGCATTTATCCCGCAGTGAAATGAAATGAATCATGAAATTATCATGAAATGAATGGAGTGTCCACACCACAGAGATGTGAGGGCCTCCTACTTCTACCACTGAGGTGGCCTTGACATTGGGTATGGAGAAGCCTAGAGTGTAGGATCTGTCATGGCCAGGGCTTGCTTTGTGTGTGACCTAGAAAAAGCCTTTAATCCCCATCTGGGTGTGCACTGTTGGCCTTAGTTAAGATGTGGCCTTAATCACTGGTTATCGGGGTGGCAGGGCCTGTGCTAGGTTTTTTTTTAATATGTACCATCCCATGTAATCCCTCAAGGGCCCCAGAGTGTCCCTATTTTGCAGATTAAGAAACTGATGCTCAAAGAGGCCACCTAACTCCCCAATTCGCACAGCTGTAAATGGCAGAGCTGGGATTTAAACTTGAGTCCGTTACAGACTTTGAAGCTAAAGGACTTTATGGCTGATAAGAATAAAATGATGAATAGAGAAAGTGTAGGTATTTGACATCTCCTAGGGCCACGGCCATAACCTCCCAATCGAACTCCTTGAGGAAGCATTGCCTTAATTGCTGGATTGGATTGATCCATTTAAGCTTTCTTTGATCTCACGATCCATGGAGAATACCCCACCTTATTTTTCCCTGATTATTCAGAGGTAGTTTATGATGTCTCCCACTGTAGAGACAGACTCTAAAATGGTCCCAAAGTGTTCCTGCCTACAGGTGTTCATGCCCCTGTGTACTCTCTTCCCCACAAGTGTAGCGGGGACCTGGGACTTGCTTCTAGGCCAAGATGATGGACAGTCACTTCTGTGATACGTTATACAAAAATGCAGCTTCGGTCTAGGGAGCACACTCCCTCTCCTGCCTTCTTAGCTCCAGTGCTTTCATGAAGCACGTGGTCATGCTAGGAGGTCACCATAGCAAAGAACCGAGGGCAGCCTCTGGCCAAAGCCAGCAAAATGTGAGGCTCTTCCTCAGCTGACCCTCAGATGAAAGCCTAGCCTTAGCTGACACCTTCACTGTGGCCCAAAGCAGAGGACTCAGCTAAGGCACAGTGCATCTCATATAAACTCTGAGATCGTGAAGACGTGCTGTTTTAATAAACCCACTAACATTCTGGTAATCTTATAGCAACAGAGGTTAATACAGACCCTTAGTTAGTTGCATGCTCCTGGAAGGCAGGGATGGTATTCTATTCATCTTTGAGATCCTAGGGCCCTAGGGAATTTTGTGGTTCCCCCTGAGCTGGTCTGTCTCTCCCCCACCAACACATCTTCTACATTCCCTCAGAAAGATTGTTCTAAAATGCTAATTTAATTGTGCCGCTCTCTGCTTCAAACTCCTCCTCAGTGACACCCTATCATTTTTAATAAAAATCCAAACTATTTAGCCATCAAGAAACTTCATGGCGCGTCCCCAGATCGCTACTCCAGGCTCCACCCCCCCCCACCCCCACCCCCCGCCGCTCAGCCCCTCCCGCTGGATGCTCCAAGCAAACCAGCTGACCATTCTTCCACCCACTCCTCTAGGGGCAAGGGCACTTGCCCATGCTGTGCCCCTGCCTGGATTATTCTTTGCCCAGAGAGTTCCTACTTATTCTTTATGACCCAGCTCAAGTATCACCCTCTCCTGAAGCCTTACCACCTCCTCCCCTAGCCCACGGGCAGCTGCCACTGTGCCCTCCGCTATGGTAGATGGTATACCATGAGCCCCACTGAGTTGTAATTTTTTTAACCACGGCTCCCCTTTTAATTTGTGAGTTTTCTGAATAATTTTGTAGCCTTCTCCTGTCCTTTTTTATATTCCTCTTCAGGTCCTTCTCTTGCCACGCTCCTTGTCCGGAAAAACCAAGGAGTGGTTTAATGAGTAAGTGATTGGCATTCATAACAACACCCAAAGCTGAAACCAGGCGCTCATGGGCCAAACAAGAGCTCAGTTGGCTGCGTTGGTGGGTACACAAGACAAGCTCTGTAGACACCTGAAGTGCTGCTGAAGCGTGGTTTGCAAACACTGGAGATAAAATCTCATGTTGCTAACACTGTTCCCTCATTGTGAGGGACAGGAGAAAAGGAGGCCTAAGAAACTTCCTCTTTCTGTGGGAGATAGCCGTCTATTTTGTGTTAAAACATTACATGGTGACCTTTTCTGAGACTTTGCACCTAAAGACCCAGTATGTAAACATTACACTTCCTTTCTGTTCCTAAAATATTAAACGAGGGGACAGGATTGACTCAATGGCCCTCTCTGGCTCTCCTGGACTTGCTGATCCAGGTACTCAAAGCCAAGGCTGACTACATCAAAGCCTCAAAAAAAAAAAGTCTTGTAAATGTCATGTAATTTACAAGATGCTCTTTCTCACCACTTTTTTCTCCCTGGAGGAGCACAGATGTCACATTAGTCCAGTTAACCAGAGAAGGGGACATGGAGGGGGATGGATGCTGAGGCTGTGAAGTTTAAGCTTTACAGCCAGGGCAGCTGTTTGTCACCAGCAGGCCCTGTGAGCAGGAGGAGATCCCTGCAGAACAGGTGTACATGCTGCAGAACCAAAGAGCCAGTATCTTAAACTGATGACTTGTTTTAAACGGAACACCGTCTTGACCCCACATTTCAACATGAGGGTTCAGGTTGGCCAAGTTCACCATGAGTCAGGAAAAGCAGGATTGCATCCTTTGAATCCATCTCGGATCAGTTCATGTTTGTTTCCAGATAATGAAAAGTACAGTGCACAGAAGAACCACTGGCTCAGGTAGCGGCTGAGCCATGGCTTTTGGTCTCTGCGCTTGAATCAGAGTTACAATAGAGCCAACCCAACTGTGCAGAGTCGGTTGTCTGAATGGTTGATAAGTCTATTTGAAACTCAGTTGGAGAGGGGAGTATAAGGGGACTAAAAGGTCATGTTTGAAAAGATACAATAAAGATGAAATAAAATACAAAAAAAAAGAAACCCAACCCACATGTAAGTGGCGTCCTGTGTACCTATAAGTGTCTTCTGCTTTGCTGCAGGAATATTCCCAATCAGCTTGCTCTCCCTGTCTGGTACCTCTCCCAAAATACTCTTTGGGTTTAAGAGAGAGAGAAAATTCCACTTGTTGCTTTTGCCCAAGTTAGAGTCATTCATTGATCATTCATCAAACACTATCAAATACCTTCTGTACCGCAGGCACTGCCGGTGCCAGTGGGGGGTAAGGCATTATTTATTCCCTGCCTCAATGAGAAAGAAACAAAAGGAAGCAAATCACAACGGAGCGTGTCTGGAAAAACGTTTGATAAGTGGATGTATAAATTCACATCTGTTATAATACAGGAAGCCCCAAGACTACGGGGGTGCCCAGGAAAACGGCTAACTAGGACTGGGGAGGTGGGTGTCAAAATGAGCATTTTCCTCTTCCTATCCACCTAGAATCATAATATTTGCTATTTGTATTTTGCTCTTCCAGATTCTGTCACTTATTAGCAGTGGCAGAGGGCAGCAAGACTGTGTGTTTAAAATAAATAAGGCTATCTTTTCAAAAATAGTGTTTTTGAAAGATTAAGGAATTAATCATGAATAAATATTTATGTGTAGGGCAAGGTGTTGGTGGCTGGGGGAGGGTGGGGCTGTTCATAGAAATGCCGTAGCTGCTCATACAATCTCAGGGCAGACACAGAACCTGCCAGCCTCCTGAGAATGTATTCTGGGAAGCCACCAGCAAGCCAGGTGATCCCTGCCTTTCTCTCTCCATGGCTTGTACCAGGTGCTGTGGCTCCTTTTGTCTAGACACTTTGATCCGTCACTACCTCCTCTACTCACTCAGACATCCTTTGCTCATTACTGGTTTCTCGTTCTTAGCTCACATGCAAGCTTCATGAACCCCAGGTTTACTTCATGGCCTTTCCGTTCACTTCCTGTCATAAGAATTCCAAAGTCCCGTGAGAGGAATCCAATGGACTGCCTCATGTTTTCACGCCAAGTCCTTAACCAGCCTGTGGATTAGCTGTCTGTGGGACCCTGGCTCGCCTTGGTCTAATTAGGTGTGGGCCCAGAGTGGCCCTTTGATTCCCAGCATTTCTAACAGGGAACAGGGCAGACAGATTCACTTGGAAGGGCAAGTGGGCTATGAATAGGCAACTCTCGTGTAGTTTTATATCCGGATGTGGGCTAAGCCATCTCCATGTCATTGGATTTCAGAGTTTCTGAAGACAGAGCAAAGACAAACTCCTCAGTAGGACCCCAGACCTCTCCACCATCACCAGGAGACAGAACAGCATGGGGAGAAGCGGTCTCTAGGTGCTTTTAAGCTCATTTAGAAACAACTATCATTGAGTACCTGCTCTGCGTAAGGCAGATTCTTAGATCCACTAACTCTTGAATCTTTTTTGGCATGAGATGCTAGGGGGGGTAGGAGCCTACTTTTTAAAAATACGTATATTTTTTGGAGTGCTTAACTGTGCATTAACTAACATCTTCATAAGAACGCTATGGAAATGGTGCTGTTCTATGGAGCTCAAAACTGAGGCTCAGAGAATTTCAGTTGCCTTTCATTTCTTTTTCTCATTTAATTGCCCTGACTAGGATGTCCAGGACAACGCTGAATGGGTGTGGAAACAGCAGGTATTCTTCCCTTGTTCCTGATCATGCGGACCAGCGTTCCCTCCCTCACCAATAAGTATGATGTTAGCTGTGTAGGTTTCTCCATAGACATCCTTTATCAAGTTGAGGAAGTTCCCTTCTATGCTTAGTCTCATAGCTATGATTTTTAAAATTCCATTTTAAAAGTGGGAAGATTAGAACCCTGAAAAATTAGACAAACTGTTCCTACAGTTTTAGATAACTAGCATAGAATATGGACAAATAGTGATAAGCATAGATTCTGAACCCAGACTTCCCAGGCTCAAATCCTAGCCTTGCCACTTACCTGCTGTACAATTTGGGACAAATTACTCACTGTTTTGTGTTTTAATTTCCCCATCTGTAAAATGAGGATAACAATAGTACCTACCTTATTAGGTTGTTATGAGGATTAAAATGTATAAGTATCTATAATATGCTTAGCACAGTGCCTGGCTAATAACAAATGCTACATATTTTTTTTTCTTATGTTCACTTAAAATTCATGAAAGACAACTAGATTCTGCTTCAGGATGCAAGCCAACTATGCTGGCTTCCAGATGTGGGCTCTGCTCCATCTTTCCCCCAATGCCTGCCATCCTTGGTGGCACAGTTAGAATTTTAGGCTGGTAGAATTATCCTCTAGCTCTACCTCTAGCCCAACCAAGACAGGAATCCCTTCTCTATGCAGCCCCTGACCAGGCCTTGGCTGACTTGTGAGCAAGAATTTTTCAGGTTGCTTGTACATTCAGGAAGCCTGAATTTTCCAATTCTGGGGAAGAGCCGTCATGTCTGTTAGGTGACAGTGAGATTTCCCAGGGCTGGGAAGCTGAGTTCCTGTGTCCACTGCCTGCACTGGTGGGTTCTCCAGCTGCTTCCACCAGACACTTGACATGGCGCTTGCACCCCCTGGAATAGTCAGAAATAAACCCCATAGAGCGGGCTTCCAGGGGACTGGCAGCTCCCCTTTCTTGCTACTTGGGAACTGAATTAGGGGCAAGGATAGTGTTGGCTTTTCTGCCTTAACAACTACCCAGATCCCAAGTCAACACCTGAGTATATCCTGGGCCCTTTCTACTGAGCCCACTGGGGATGGGAGAGGAATTAGGCTCAGTCCTTTCATGGCATGTTTTTAAAAATTTTAAAAGAACTGGACATGTCTGGTTCCCAGGAGTTCTTGGCTAGGAGAACCCCTGGTTTCAGACTGAATGTGGGTTTTTTTCCTGATTGAGCAGCAGGATACTTTGCTCACTTTAAAGTCTGTTACATAGATGGGTCTGCTACTAGCAAAGTCAAAATTTTCATTGAAATTCTAGCTCATGGGAATGTGAGGACTGGTTCAGGATTTAGATTTTTAAATCTCCTGAGCCTAGCAACTCTGTTTTTCCTTCTCACTAAGTGCTGTAGTTTAGGATTTAGAGAATTATGCAAAACAGTTGCAGCGCCAGTTTAAATGGGGGGAGGGGGGGATCCCCAGTCCAGCTCTATTGGCTGATGCACCTTCACCCTTTTTTGCTGATGGTGAGGGGAAGGCTCTTGAAAATGAGCTACAGGAGCCTGAGCAAGGGGGTCTCCGGATTTCTGCGTTCCAGGGCTATCCTTTTTTCAAAGATCACGTTGAGAAGTGCAAAAATATGCCAACGTCACATTTGCTGTGTGCCTTTAGTAACAGATGAGTGTGCAACACTGAGGCCTATTTACACGACGAGCCATTGTACTGCAAAACCATCAGCAGCTCACAGCCCAACCAGTCTTCCAAAATATTAGCGTGATGCATTTAAAATCTGCAACTTTGCACCGAGGTGCCCACAAGGTCCCTTCCTTGAATTTGCATATTTTTGTACAAGAACACAAACCGCTCAAGTAGGATTTTAGCCCGTGTTCAATGCTAAAAAACAGTCCCCATGATTTGCTTGGCTTAAAATACGCACTCAAAACTTTATTAAAAACATTTTTCAAAAAGAGTTTCATAAAGCTAGATATCAGCAAGGCTCGACAGAGGGGTGGAAAAATGGATCGTATATCTTTAACCCACAAAAGTTAAAAGGCATTTTTTTTTTGGTTAGCTAACAATGGAAACTTTTTTTTTTTTTAAGTGTTTCCCTCCCTCGGTCTTGCCAAGCAATAGAAAAAAAAAAAAGAAAAGAAAAACTTGTTCCGCTGAGTTCAACCCCAGACAGGCTCACAACTTACTTCCTGCTTTCCTCCCCCAAACCCCCGCCTATCACCCTCTTCCCTCCACCACCGCCCCCCCAACCCCGCCTCGACTTTTTTTTTAATCGCATGTTGAACAAACACCGAAGTAGCCCTCGGAGGACACCGACCAGGCTGGTATCTTCACAGCGGAGAAGGGAGTGCAGGGCCGACCCCGTGCCGCCGCCGCCGCCGGGATCGCCCGGTCCCAGCCCAGGAGCGTTTTTCTTTCTTTCGCGCTCTCCTTTTTGTCTCCCATAGCTCGGAGAGGAACTCATTTCTGAGCTTTGTAACTTTTAAAGCCATCTTGTTCTTGGGCCATGTAGTCTGCACGGGACCCGGGAATCTGAGAAACTGCAGGTAAGTTTGGCGGCTTTTTACTGGCCCTCGGTCCTGAACCTTGTTTGCCCTCACTTCCAGTTCTGGGGAGAATCTGATCGTTCCGGGTTTTGAAAAAGCGCACAGAGGTGGGCTGGGGAGGCCGGGAACGGGGTTTGATTTGGGAGGGTGGCGCGGAGTCGGGGTGCGGGGAGAGCAGGGAGAGGCGAGTTGTCGGCGTTTCTCCTGCTTGCCTTCCGGGCCGCGCGGGCTCCGCGCCGCCTTCCCCGGCGCGCTCCAGGCGTCCCGGGCGCGGGCGGCCTGGTGGCTCCGTGGGCGCTGGGCAAGGCTGCTCAGGATGCGGAGAAGCCCTGTACTTGACCGCGCTGCCCGTGGCTTTCGATATCGGGCCCCTGGAAGGTTTGCAGAGCCGGGGATCCCGCGCGGCTGCAGCCACGCACGCCCTGGAGTTCTCCAGAGTGTGCTGGGGTCCCGGAGCCTGCAGAGACAGCTGCGTCCTCCGGCGCAGGGGGTGCGGAGGCTGACTTGTAGTCCTCGCGCGGACACACACACACACACACACACACACACACACACACACACACGCCCCTCTGCAGGGGGCGACAGCAGTGGGCAGCGAGTATTGGTTCCGGTATGGGGGACTTGCAGCCCTTCGGCACGGGCGCGCGCAGGCGCGCCCACACTCACAAAACACACTTGTTTGGGGACAGGCGACAAAGCCGGTGCTGAAAAATGCCTCGGCTGCAGCCCCGCCGAGCTCCCAGACCATCATAGGCGGAGAAACACAGTCCTAAGGCCAGGGCCGGGAAGGTAAACGTCAGGCACGCAGGGTCCTCCCAGACCCGGCAGGGGGACGGCAGCTCCCGCTCAGGTTCTGTCTGAGTCGGTCCTCGATGACCAGAGGGTGGAGCGGGGAGATCCCGAAGTCCAGGGGCGGGGAAGGCCCCGTTACACCCAATATAACCAATGTTTGCTCAGGCCGAAGACCCGGAGAGGGTGGATGGGTGTCCTCACTCGTGGAGGCAGCCACGCCATGCACACAGCACCCTTAGGCACCAAGTAGTTTTGCATCGTCCCCGCCCATCTGCGTGGCTCCGGAGATGAGTCTTAGAATTTGGAATTTGAAGGCAGCCCCAATATGCATCAAAACCCAGAGTGTGGGGTGGGAGCGCACTTGGGAACGGCACACCCACCACCGTGCTGGCCACTGACGCCACGAGAGTTTGTGTCCTCGCGCAATCCTAGTCAGTAGGTGAGACATCCAGTGGCACCCGGTCCCCGACAGATTGGGGATCCGCGGGTCGAGCCGTTCGCGCCCCTTTCCCCACGCTGGCCCTCTGGTGTCCTGACTTTTCTCCTTGTGTCTCCACAGCGGCGCTGTTGTTTATGGAGCTTTGGGCGGGGGCTGAGCCCGAGTTCTTGCCCCTCGCCCGCCGCCCAAGCCATGCCACTACGTCTGCGCGCGGAGCGGCGGCCACCGGGCCTCCGGGGCTGAGCCGGGAGCCGCGGGAGGAGGAGGCGCGGGCGGCAGAGCCGGAGCGGGAGCCGCGGCGGCGGCGGGCAGCGCGGGACCCAGTGCTATGGCTGTGTACTGCTATGCACTCAACAGCCTGGTGATCATGAATAGCGCCAACCAGGTGAAGAGCGGCGGCGCCCCACGGGCCAGCAGCAGCGAGACACCCCCGCCGCCGGGGAGCGCCGTGTTGAGCCCCGGCAGCGTTTTCAGCCCCGGGAGAGGCTCCTCTTTCCTCTTCCCCCCAACCGAATCGTTGTCACCCGAGGATCCCGGGAGCCCCGGGGGCTGGCGGAGTGGCCGGCGCCGGCTGAATAGCAGCAGCGGCAGCGGCAGCAGCAGCAGCAGTGTGGGCAGCCCGAGTTGGGCGGGTCGCCTGAGAGGGGACGGGAAGCAGGTGGTGACCACCGGTCCCCTTTCCCCTCCAGGGCCGGAGGAGGCCCAGAGGAAGCTGCGAATCCTGCAGCGCGAGTTGCAGAACGTGCAGGTGAACCAGAAAGTGGGCATGTTCGAAGCTCACATCCAGGCGCAGAGCTCCGCCATTCAAGCGCCCCGCAGCCCGCGTCTGGGCAGGGCGCGTTCGCCCTCCCCATGTCCCTTCCGCAGCAGCAGTCAGCCCCCAGGAAGGGTCCTGGCTCAGAGCGAGGAACGGAGGACCAAATCTTGGGGGGAGCAATGTCCAGAGACCTCAGAGGCCGACTCCAGGAGGAGCGCTGGGGCGTCCCGCCCAAGCCTCTCCAAGGACAAGGAGGGAGTGGCACCTTTTCCCTGCTCGGACTCCCCGTCGGGATCAGGGGCTCAGGGTTCATCCACTTCTGTGATAATTGAGAAGGGGGTCCCTGCCAGACCCCACTGTGGCTCACCGGTAACTATGGAAATTGACAAAAGTGTCTTCCTTCCTTTGGGAACTTTGAGCTGCCAAGCTCCTTCGTTGGGGCTTGTTGGAGCAAACTCTGTGATGGCTACAGATGTGGCAGGTAAAGCTACATCCACTGGGCCACATCATCCGCATGACCCTGCCCTCGGTGAGCTGTTTGAGAGGCCCCAGGAGCTCGGGGGTGTACATCCCCTGGCCCTGTTGGAGAGTCAGGGGCAGTTTCTGGGCAGTGAGACAAGCCCAGCCCCTGAGAAGGGCAGGCCAGGCGGTGCAGGTCCCCCTGGGAAGGTGGGGAAAGGAAATCTGCCCAGTGGCTTGCAAGACTCCGGGGAGCCCGAATCTGGTGGAAGGCCAGAGGAAAGGACAGTGGACTTGCAAAGCTCAAAGCCGTCTGAGGCCCCAGGCTGGTTCAGACCGTCAGGAGACCTGCGCTCTGTAGGGCCCGAGGTGACCCATAGTGTGGCCGCAGTGGTCGAGGAGCCCCCGCAGCACTCCAACAGAGTGGATGAAGAATATGCGACGCTGAGCTTCCATGGGGGCAGCGGCTCAGCACAGCCAGGTGCAAGGGAGGTGGAGGCGGGAATTCCCGCTGGCAGAATGCTGGAACCTTCGCCCTTTTGGGAAGCAGCAAAAGATGTGAAAGAACCTCAGTGCCTTCTCAGGGACCGGACAGGTGTGCAGCCTGGGAGCTCCAGGGCTTGCCTGGGTCCCATGGAGGAAGCCCCTCTGGCCTGGACGTGTGGCACTGGGGTACAACCCCAGGGGACCTGGGGAAGCCCACCAAAGGACAGAGCCACCCACCCCAGCCAAGAGCCGCTCTTCCCAGATCAGGGGGACAAGGCTTCTCCGAGGGAGGCCTGCAGCCACAGCAATATACCTGCAGTCATCATTACAGACATGGGCGCCCAGGAGGATGGGGTCTTGGAGGAGACACAGGGCAGCCCGCTGGGCATCCTTCCCCTGAGGAAGCTGTCCTCGTCCTCTGCCTCCTCCACCGGCTTCTCCTCATCCTATGACGACTCAGAAGAGGACATCTCCAGTGACCCTGAGCGCTGCCTGGACCCCAACTCTGCCTTCCTCCATACCCTGGACCAGCAGAAGCCCAGAGTGGTAAGTCTTGTCCTGAGATTTTTCTAGAAATGCTTTCATGCCCTATGTGCCCCCTGTTTTTCTGACTTTCTACTGAGTCATGAAGACTCTGAGGGGGCCCCTGGGACAGTCACAACTTACTCTTCTGTCCAGGTGTGTTTGCTGGGCAGGTGCTCAGGCTCTGACCATGCGCTTTGTGGCTTGGGCAGTGAACCCAAGTTTCTTCAATGACTATTTCCATGTACATCTTAAAAAAACATTTTTATGGTACCTCTGGTAGGTCACCACTCACTTCTTAGGAGGATAATATTCATGAATGTCACCACAACCGTCCTGACTAATCCCCACAGAGAGGGAACAGAGCTGCTAAGGATAGCTTTTGTCTCTGGCGAACCACTTAATTCTGCGATTCTCATAGGCAGAGGAAAGCTGACAAGCACAGCATTGAATTAGCTCAGCCTCTAGACGAAGAGGCCAGGAAAATGAATGGTGTGATTCTCTGACAGGGTCCTGAAACCTATAGAGGTGGTTGTGGCAGGTCTGTGGGGTGAAGAGCCACTCAGCCTCAGTAAGCTAAGTCAGGACATTGCACTCTTCGTAGGGCTGGCAGGGAACTAAGATGCAGTTTGCTGTGTGAATTGAAATGAAAACCATGCTTTGCATTCCTTTAATCACAGGATGTTCTATTCGGTCGAATTGCCTGAGATAGGGACCTGGGTGATATCTCTAGGGTGGACACCACCTGATGGATGTGCTTTTGTTGACTGGTACAGGTATATTTCATCACCCTGACCTCTTGTTCTGGCTGTGGCTGTAGACAAGAGTTTATTTCTGTTGTGGTTAATCTCAGTCCTCGGCTGTTTTCACTCTTAGGATGATCAGAGTGTTTTACGGAAGATGTAAGAGTTGAAGCTAGTGCTTCTGAAAAGGTCTGGACTTTCTCTTAGCTTTTCCAGAGTATGGGGAATTTCCTAGCTCAGCGTGCAAGGGGTTCTCGTGCGGCCTTGGGGAAAGTCTGCGTTTTCTTGTAGCCTCGCGATTTCGTCGTGAATATCCAGTACTATTCGTTGTACCTCGATGACTTAAACCGCAGCAACTGAGAACTTTATATTTCTACTCTGCATCCTTGTCTAAGGCATTTTGGACCTGAAAGCATGTTTCTCTCTCACTCCCACTACAGATATCACAGTCTGGGTGTTTGAAGCCTAGGCATTTCTTTTCATGGAACTCCGCTTTCTGTTGATGATGGGGAGGCAAATATGTCTGCAAAATCTGGCCCCAGTCAGCCTGGCATTCTGTGGCCAGGACAGGGTCTCAGGCACGGGCACACTACCTGTAGAGGAGAGACAGTCCACCTGAAAGAGGATGGTGGTAAAGGACACGTGGAAAGTGCTTCTCCTTGAAGAGGGGGCCCGGCTTGCTCTGCCTTCTTGCCTACAATGAAAGGCCCAGTGAAGGGGATGCATCGCCGGCACAGCCAAGATGCTTTAACTTGTCCTCCAACTCTCCTTTCTAGTGGTGGATTAGCAGCTCCCATTGGCTTGTTCTCGAAACTGTGTGCATCTCCATGTTTGAAAAGAGCTCTTGCCTGGAAGTGAGTTAAAGGGGAGATAAACAGTGACAGGTGACCCTTGTTATTTTGCACTTGCTGGAGGGAAGCTGAGGGAGAAACCGGGAGGGCTGAGTGGTGTTTTCAAGGTCGCAACCTGGTCCAGAGGTAGAAATGAGGCCTGCCCTTTGTCCAGCCTCCCTCCCATCTCTCAACAGGTTTCCAGACACTCAGAGGGCAGGGCCAGGGAAGAGTCCCTTGCTACCTTTGCTCTCTGAATCCTGTGAGGCTGACAGTGAGTGTCGGGGGTGGGAGGAGGGTGGGCAACCAACTGGAAATTATGGGATCCTGGGGATGTTCGAGCTTTGGGGTGAGTGTTTGCATGAGAAGCTGAGTTTTCTTTTGTACAGGTTGTTATGGTGGAGACTTACGTGTGATACCATGACATCTGCTCATTGGGTCAAAAACCTCTTGATTGCCTGATATTGATATTTTGTCTGCGGAAAGCCAGACGTCTTGATTGGCTAGGCCCTTTGGCTGGGCTTTTCAGAGTTTTATAGATAAAACCCGAGCCAGCTTTGTCTGAGGTGCTACAATACCAACTCTCTCTTCTCTTCTCTGGCCTTTGTGGCTTGTTTTTAAATAGTTATTTATTTTTAGAGGGACGGGGAGGAATGGAGAAAAAGAGGGTGAGAAAGGTAGCCTCTCATACACACCTTGAGTGGGGATTGAACCCACAACCCAGGCATGTGCTCTGAATCAAACCCATTACCTTTTGCTTTGCGGGATGACACCCAGCCAACTGAGCCACACCAGTCAGGGCCTGCTGCTTGTTTTTATGCTGCAGTCCAGGTGCACACCCCTTCACACACACTCACACACATTCACACACTTCACACACATGCATACACAGAAGTTTGAAAGTGCATGTACAGCCTTCCAACCCCTGGCCCTCGGGGGTTTTTGATGCTGCTCGGCCTTTCCTGAGAGTTAAACCTTTCTTGCCTGTGTAACAGGCACATGCTGCAGGGGACTGACTGTGTGTGATGCTGTGTGCAGGCCAGAGGAGCCTGACGCTGGCACCTTCTTAGCCCTCCGCCCTCTCTGGTCTCCCTGTGGCTCATCATGGTTGGAAGTCCCAGAGCCCATGTGCAGGGGATTCAGAGGGCCTCCCTCCAGTTAAAAACACAGTGAAAAAACAAGTCATTTGGAAGTGTACTCTGAAGAGTACCTCACCACTTAGATTATGCAAAGTAGCAAAGGCCTTTTACTGGGAGGGAATGTGGTGGGAAGGCCCACTCTCCTCATTTGCTTCCATGGGAAGGAGCTGGCTGTAAGGACCTCTCAGAAACATGCAAAGTGCTTCAGGCCCTTTCTGCGGTGGCTTCTGATGAGCCCAACAGATACATCTATCAGTCCCTGAAATAAAACGCTCCAAGTTTTTGCACCTGATGTCTGTTTGTAAAGGATTGGACACTTGAAATTTGCTCGGAAGAAATTATTACATGTCTTGTGTTCAGTGGCTTAAATTTGGGCACATCAGTTCTTCACTGGGGTCTGAATAGAAGCAAGTTGCACTGAGCAAGGATGGTGTTCTCTCTTGTTCTTTAAAATAACTCAAAATTAATCAGCCGTTCTTTACTTTCCTCTGTTATTCCATTTAAGAGTATCTGAGCCATTGAAACACCAGGCATAAAGCACTGTATTAAAATATGTGTGCATGTTACTTTAAAAAGATTTTATTGACTTGTTTCAGAATTTTGCTATCACTTACAGGCACAAAAACCCCCCAAAACAAAACGTTGGCCAAGTTAGCTGAGGGGTGGAGGGTGGTGAATATACAAAGAAGTGTAATACAAAATCTTCGGCTTTTTGGTGCTTGCTACTTTTAAGGGCCACTGGAGTTTTGTTTTTTCTTTTTTCCTTTTCTATTGACTAGTTTTGTTGTCTTTTTATTTTTTGTTTTTCAGTGTGGTTGACATACAATATTCTGTTAGTTTTAGGGGTACAACATAGTGTGTAGACGTTTGTGTAACTTACAAAGTGATTACCCCAATAAGTCTAATACACCATCTTTGTTGTCTTTGTTTAGTGAAAAACTAACTCATACAGGTACTAAAAAATTCAAACAGTTCATAAGGGCTGTATGTGGTTTTGAAAAGTATAAAATTTTTATTTGTGGGCAATCCAAATTAAAATTTAAAAGCCTTAGAGGATTACTTTTTAAAAATGAAGGTAGCGGTGAGGACTTTTAAGTAGAAAATTCCTTTCTGGATGAGAATGTTGGAGGCCCAGATCTGGAGGTGGGGGTCTGAGTTCAGGTTGAACATGCAGTTCTTGAGATGGGGCCCCCTTCCTCTTTGTCAGGTATGTGGAAAGTATCTTTCTGGCAAGGCCTCAGTACCTTCCAGATCTGGGAGGACCCTGGGTCATTTATGTGAGGATCTGGGTGTTACTTGAATCTGTTTAGGGACAAAGAAACCAAACTCAGAGAGAAAAAGGGACCCAAGGACACACTCTTTGGCTCTACTCTTGGCTCAGTTTCCTCCTTTTAAAATGTGACTTTTGGATGAGGACGATATCATGAAGGGGATCTGTCTAGCTCTAACTCTCTACAACTACATAATTGTAGATATTTGGTGTAAAACTTGACGTATGCGACACTTCAGGGTGTCTGGAAGTGTGTGACTAGATTCCTTCAGTGTAGACCTCTGTGGCCAGTGTAGGCGCTGCGGCTGGAACTGGGCACATTTAATTTTGTGCTTTTACTTGAGAACCATTCATTGATATGCTTCTCTTCTCTCTTTCCGGGAAGATTGGTGCTTTGTAATTTCACATTGAAGAGAATGTCATCAAAATAAATCATCAGTAGGATACCCATGATTCTCATTAGTAATTAGACCGATTGTAGAGGCAGTGCTGGCTGGATGCCAGGACATTAACCCGAAAAGTAGAAAACTCTGTTGTTTGGAGGGCTTTGGCCTCCTCAGATATTTCAGTTTGGAAACTGAGGCTTGGCCTACCCAAAGCCAAAACATCACTTCAAATCTCTCTTGTTTTGTATCAAAGATAAAAGTAAGTCAGCCAGCTAAAAATGCTTTCAAATAGAGGTGGGGGACATAGAGAAAAAGAGAGCTTGATGTCCAGGCATTGCAAAAACACAGCTCAAGATTCACCTAGCCTTTAGGTTTTATGAGGAGAACATAGAAAACCAGTCAGTTGCTGCTTTGAGAACAATTATTTCAGGTGCAAGATAAATCATTTTCAGAACTTTTGTTTTTAAGGGCTGAATCGCTACAGAGTCACAGTTCTGATTTTGTTGGCACATACCTGTTTGGTGTAGCTGCAGATTAGATTAGTTCTGTGTAGTTTATTTATATTCCTAGGAGCCCTGATAACATTGTTGAGGCTTGTTTTATTTTGTCAGATTTTGGCTTTGTTAGCTACAGGTAGAATTTTAAAGTATTTAATGGAAAGAGTTTTATATCTTGGTAGAAAAAAACTTGGTAGACTTCAGGTCATCGGCGGGAACTTGAGTGAACTTGGAAACTCTTCTAAGCCCTGTTGTGGTCATACCTTCACTGTGGGAGGCCGACGGGACATGAGACCATGATGTTACAGGTTGTGCCCATTGTGTCCTCAAATCCCTGACCAGTGTGTGGCCATGATTTTTCTCCTGACTAGGTTGAAGTGGCACAGATGTAATTTTCATGAATCAGGGAGCTCATTGTTTACGAAATCACACCAAACCAACTGTGAATTCTTGGGAAATATGAAAAGCCCTTTATTTGGCATACCAACTGCCATTTTGTTGTCTGGATGTTTGGGATTTTGTCTATCCAATTCTTCCGAAGATGGTGGTGTCATATGCTCTCAACATCATAGAGAAGAAACACCCAGAATTACAGCCTTCCCTAGACCAGTGGGTCCAGTCTACCTGACTCTGGAGGCCATCCTGAGGTCTGGAAGCAACCACTGACCTGGTCACATGACCCTACAGCCAAACTTGACCTGCTCTATTTCTGCCACCAACCTTGAGTCTCACTGTGGTCCTTCCAGACACCTGGTCATTCATTTTTCCAGGGGTGGGAATGTTATTTTTAAAGACAAGTCAAGTGTCCTTGACTGAAAGACACCATAAATATAGATGACCTCATTAGGCAGTTAGGTCTTTGTTTTTGCTATTAAAAAAAATTAACAAAGATTTTTCTATAGCTTATATAATTGGCATACTATAAATTTGGGTCTGGAAAAGGCTTGAGAGCTCATTTCTTCCAACATCCACATTTTACAGATGAGGAAAGCCAAGTCCAGAAAGTATTCAATGTAGTTACAGGACCCACATTTACATTCTGCCTTTCACTTAAAAAACTTCGTTAGTGGGTAAGCTCCTTATTCACCTGGGGAGATCTACCTTGGCTTTAAACACAGTACGTGTTTTTAAAACATTTGTTAAAGGAATGGGTGAGTGAATGAAGGGATAGAGGAGAGGCAATATTTCATTATCTGTCTATAAAAGAAACGTTGAACTGGACTTCAGTCAAGATGGCGGTGTCGGCAGACATGACTCGCCTCTTCACACGACCACTCCAAAATTACAGCTAAAATGTAGAACAGTCACCCCTCAGAACCATCAGAGCTCGAGTTGAATGGAAGTCTGACAACTACAGAATTAAGGAAACCACATCCATCCAGACTGGTAGGAGGGATGCAAATGCAGAACAGGCTGGTCTCACACCCACATGTGATGGCTCAAAATTGGGGGGGGGCTATCTCAGGAGTGAGGAGTCCCAGCCCTACAGGGTTCCAGTGCCAGGAAGATAAGTCCCCACAACTTCTGGCTGCAAAACCCAGCAGGGATTGAGTCGGTGGAAGAAACTTCTGGAGCCCCCTGTCATTTCCTCTTAAAGAACCCACACAGACTTACCTACTCAGACTCACTCCCTCTGAGCTCCAGCACCAGGGTGGCAGCTCCAAGGGCACCAGTGGTACACAGGGAGAAACTGAAGTGTCTGACATCAAGGCGAGCAGAGGCCATTGTCCCTTTGCTAAACCCTCCCCCCACAAAGCTGATAAGCTGGTGCCATATCTGAGACTCCATCAACCTAATACTGTGACCTGCCTTAGAGATCCCCAGAGACTCCGCCTCACCCAACTTACGGACCCACCCAAGCTGCTTTTCCATATGAATGGCTGGTCTTGGCTCTGCTGCAGAACTTCCTAAATCCTATCAAACCAGCAATAGCTGGCTTCAGTGAGCCCCAGGCCCAGCACTACCAGCAGGCAACTTAGATTCACAGTTTAGCTTTGCCTGGGAATCTCCAAGCCCAGCACAAGTAGCAGCCATCTCAGACTGCTTTATAGCTTATGCAGGGTGCCCTGGATAAAACACAGGTGGGGGCTGACCTTTGCCTGCACCACCCAGGAAACCCCAGGGCCAGTGCACCCAGTAGATGGCTACAGACCACGTCAGAGCACCACCACCTTACCCCTGCACAGCTGATCCTCCATAGAGGGTGGAGGGTGGTGGTCCGTGGTCACAGTCCTTACAGCTGACTGGCCTGGGTAAATCCCTCCCACCGATCTGCCACCAGCAACCAAGGCTCAACAAGGGTGTACTCAGCCCACACAAAGGGTGTACCTTGAGTACCCAGCTTGAATGATAGAGGAGGCTGTGCCACTGGGCCCCACAGGACACCTAATACATTACACCACACTACCAAGACATGGAGTCAAAGTAGCTCTATCTAATACACAGAAACAAACACAGGGAGGCTGCCAAAACAAAGAGACAAAGAAACATGGCCCAAATGAAAAAACAGATCAAAACTCCAGAAAAGGAGCTTAATGAAATGGAGATAAGCAATCCTACCAGATGCAGAGTTCAAAACACTGATTTTAAGAACTTCAAGGAACTTAGGGAGGGTCTCAACAGCATAAAAAAGATTCAGTCAGAAACAAAGATATACTAATTGAAATAGAGAACAATCTACAGGGAAACAACAATAGAGTGGATGAAGCTGATAATCAAATAAGTGATTTGCAACATAAAGAACCAAAAAACCCCAATCAGAACAACAAGAAAAAAAATCTAAAAAAATGAGGATAGTAACAGCAGCCTCTGGGACAATTTCAAGAGGTCCAACATTTGCATCATTTACCAGAAGGAGAAGAGGAAGAGCAAGAAATTGGAAATATATTTGAAAAAATCGTAAAAAAAAACAAAAAAACTTCCCTAATTTGGTGAAGGAAATAAACATGCAAGCCAGGAAGCACAGAGAGTCCCAAACCCACTCCAAGGCACATCATAATTAAAATGCCAAAGGTTAAAGATAAAGAGAGAATCTTCAAAGCAGCAAGAGAGAAGAGCTCCCATAAGACTGTCAGCTGATTTCGCAAAAGAAACTTTGCAGGCTAGAGGGGATTGGCAAAAAATATTCAAGGTCATGAAAAGCAGGGACCTACAGCCAAGATTGCTCTACCTACCCAACAAAGCTATCATTTAGAATCGAAGGGCAGATAAAGAGCTTCCCAGACAAAATAAAACTAAAAGAGTTCATCATCACCAAACCATTATTATATGAAATGTTAAAGGGACTTATTTAAGAAAAAGAAGATCAAAACTATGAACAATAGAATAGCCAAAAAAAAAATACGTATTTATCAACTATTGAATCTAAAAAACTAAGCAAACAAGAACAGAGACAGAATCATGGATATGGAGAGCATTTTGATGGTTGCCAGATGGGAAGGGGCTATGGGGGAATGGGTCAAGAGGTGAGGGGATTAAGAAGTACAAATAGGTACTTACAGAATAGCCATGGGGATGTAAGGTACAGTACAGGAAATGGAGTAGCCAAAGAACTTATTATACGCATGACCCATGGACATAAACAGTGGTGGGGGGATTGCCCGAGGGAGTGGGGGTTACTCAGTGGAGGGGGGGCAAAAGGGTAAAAAGCAGGACAACTGTAATAACATAATCAATAAAATATAATTTAAAGAAAGAAAGAATGTGTGCATATGTGTGTGTATAAAGGTTCAAATCAATAAATTGGTGTTCAGTAAATAAACAAACTAATGGCAAAAAATAAAAAAGAAATGTTGAACCATCTGGAAGAGGCAGGCTCATTGCTTATTCCTGTGACTTTGACCCATAAGAGTAAGTGTGACGGATTTGGGTTTAAGAGACTTGGGGTGAAATCCCAGTCTATAGGTGGCATGCAAGGCCTCTGAAAAAAGGGGGGAGAGTAGGTGTGACTTCATGAGGTAGTGAAAGTTCAGTGATGCAATGTGTATATAAGTACCTAGCACAGCATCTGGCACATAATAGAGGCTCCAGGAATGTTGGTCAAGGCGGGGTAGGGAGACATCTTGAGTATTGATAAGGCGACGTCTGTCTGGAAAATTTGTCAGGTCCCCTGGAAGGAATGTTCAGTAGTAATCCTAGGGTTTTGTTTAGGTCCCACTTTCATCCCAGTACAGTTGTGGAAGATGATTCTGCCTCAGCCAAAAAGGCTGGAGTGAAATTAAATTTCTCCAAGACCGGCACAGGCTATTGTGGAACCACAGTTTCATGAAGTCTTTCGCGGAATAATGAGAGGAAGGCTGGCCTTACTTTCTGTCTAGTCTGTTTGTGGGTATAGTTTCCCTGTGCTCAGTGGCTGGGTTGAAGATTATTTTAAGGCTGGAAATCAAAGAGACCTACGGGCACACAGCTGACAGCAGAAGCGCACACGGTATACAGGCCTCAAGGAATAAGGTTGATGCTGACACCTTTTTGCAGAGGTTAAACGTGGAATACCACTCTGATGTTTCTTACTTGAAGGCAGGGCCTTGCAAGCTTTCTCTGATGAATAACGACTTATCATCATCATCATCGTCATCGTCGTCATCATCTCCAGTTTACTGGTAAGCCAGCACACCGGGTATTGACTAACTTGTGTGGCTTGTGGCTCAACATTTTCATTAAACCTCTGTTAAAAACCCAATCTTGCCCCTCCATTGAGCTTTATTTTATTGACTGGATCTCCCTTAATGGAAGTCCATTCCACAAAAGGCTACTAGTCAATCTGTACTACATTTTTTTATTTCCTAAAATTTTCAGTTCTTTTGTTCCCAACCAGCGGATAATCTTCATAAGGGACCCAAAGGTAGAAGCTACAGACAGTCAGCAAGCAGAACGAACCTCTACAACTCATATTTGTGTACCATGTTTTAACTGGGGGGTGGAGGGGAGAGCGTATGTTTTCATTTCCCTGTCTCAGAATACGTAAAAGAACTTTGCACTCAGCCCGGGGTGAGGATGGTTAATTTTAATTTTCGACTAAAGAAGATCCTCCCTCATGAAGTTCACTGTTATCCTGTTCATCTAGCATTTTACTTTTGTGGTAAGATTCTGGGTGGAAAGGGAAAATCTAGCGATACAGCATCTGAAACAAAGACATTGAGATTATTTCCGTTGACCTGGTGATTAAGATTAGGGTTTGCCTAACCCAGAAATGATAATATGTATTAATGATGCAGGGTACGGTCTCATCCTGGCCAAGGAAAACGCTTCCAAAAGGGTGGTCCATCTGCTCACATTCATAAAATTGGTCTTTATGCATCAAGAGCACAGAAATGAGGTACGTTTGCCTCTGTTTTTTTGGGCGTTGACAATTGTTTGTTTTTAACCCATCTTAAGGGATTCTCTGCATTCTGCAATACCTGCCCCCCACCATCCATTTAATAAGAATGAAGAAACTGATTGTACTGTTTTCCAAGAAGAAGCTGTAATACATTTTATATTACCAGCACTTAATATTTTCAGACACTCTGGGGAGTATTCAGCCTGCCACAGGGCAGAGGGATTTGGTTCCCTGGTGACTGGCCATCCACCAGCCCAATCTGCAATCCCTCTTGGTATGTTGGGGGTTGGTGGGACCTGGGCAATTACAGGAGAGGTCACTGTACCCCCAGGCAATTCCCACCAAGTGTTTTTCCCATTTCACTGACATTCTTTCCAGGCTCAGCTCAATTTGTTTTCTACTTTTCTATGGCAATTGATGACTGGGTCGTAGACTGTAATTCAGCAGGATCTCCTGTTACGTGCTTCTGGTAGGAGGGGGTGTTCATCCAATCCTCTGCTACGTGTGGCTGTGTACTGTTTTTTGTTTTTTTTTTGTTTTTTTTGTAAATTAGCCATCTGAAGAGTAGATTTAATAAAACATGCCCCAGAACTGTGGGGACAGGACAGGGCCTGGGGTACGGAGAGGAACTCAGGAGTATCACTTCTGTAATTCTTATCTAACCTGAATCTATTAGCAGGAAACTGAAAGGGCCTGTGTATGACAATGAGATAAACAGTCTTAACAATGTCAAGTGGAAAATCCTACCGAAGCCAATAGTTTAAAAACATGGCTGGGAGGTTTGGTTGGGACAGAGAATTCTGAGACCCCGGTTGCTGAGCCAAGGGTAGGAAACTTGGTTGCTGGGTGTGAAAGCTGGGAGATTAGGAAGACAGCGTTAGGGTTTGAGAAACTATTGAAACTGCTTCCAGATAACAAAGTTGGCTAATGCAGGGGACGTTTTGAATGTGCTGTAATTGATAGTTTAGTCCGTATTCGACCACTGGAATCTTTCCCTCCTCTTTGACATCACTGGCACGGTCACCGTACTCCTGAGTATTGAGCATTTGGGTCATTCCGAGTAATTTAGGAGACTCTAGGCCTCCCCCGAGAACTTCGCTGGGCGTACTCTAGGAGTGCAAAGAGCTGGGAAGACCAGCGACTCTCAGATTTGGTCCCTATAGGCCTTGGTTTCTCTATCTGTAAAATGGGTATGTTGCTGAAGTCTTCCTACTAGTTGTGGTCTTTGTGAGTCTCAAATGAGATAGTTTTTGTTGAGTCCTTGTGGTGTGTTTTTTTTTTTTTAAATTCTTACCTGAGGACATTTTTTTCATTGCTCTTAGAGAGGAAGGAAGAGAAACATAAATGGGAGAGAGAGAAACATAGATGTGAGAGAGAAACTTTGATTGGTTGCCCCCCCACCCCCCGCCAAACCAGCACACCCGGACTGGAGATCATATGTGCCCACCCAGACCACTGGGGACCGGACCCTAAACCTAGATGAATGGTCATGGGATGGCGCTCCAACCAACTTGAGCCATACTGTCCAGGGCCAAATTAATTTTCATTATGTGCGCTCTGACATTGCTTTTCAAAGCTTTCCAAAAGAGGATGGACAAAGACAAGCGCTGGGCTCATGCAGGATAGTCCCACAGCAGCGTTGATGAAAGGGACATCGGTAAGAACTGTGTCAGAAACGATCTCCCTGTGCACAGCAGGGCCTGCTCTGACACGGATGGCACAGTGTGGGTGGGAAGCAGGGGCGCGTGGACAGACGTTCTGGATTCCATCCTCGCCCCACTTCCACAGCTCAGCATAGCCCCCTCCTGCCTTGGTGACCATCTTGACCAGTGTGGACTGCAGGCAAAGCTTCCTGCCCCTGTGGTTTGGTAACTCGTAGGTGAGGGTGCAAATGATGGACAAGAGGGAAGAATGGAGCGAGCCATCAGGGAGCCGCAAAGCAGGGGTCCGATGTTTCTGGAACGGGGCTCTCAGCCTCTGAATAACTGAGAAGAGACTGCATTCCACACAGAGCTTGAGGACATTTAATGGGAGCGTTGATTCTTCCTATACCATGTGGTGGTTTTCTCTTCTGTGTCCTGGGAAGTGAAAGAGAGGAATTCAGCAAAGTCGTGAGCTTCTCAAGCAGACATGACATTCAGCAAATATATCCTGGGCACTTTCTAAGTATGGCTAGGCCTGGAAACCTCTGCACACAGCTAGACCTCTGTTCTGGTGGCTGCCCACGTTGCGAAGTGGACTTGACCCCAGTGCCTGCCCAAACGGGAGGCACTTATCTGCCACCTCTGTCTGCACATACTTGTGCTGAAGAGAATGGTTTAATTGATGCTGTCCCTGTCCTTGGGGCTCTGCCCTCTATGCAAAGCTGCTGCCAACAGACATATTTGAGATTTGTGAAACTCAAGGACAAGCTGTATAGCCATTAAACAAGCACATTCATTAAAGATGAGTTAATAAATAATGGATCGGTGTTGGCCTGTGACATGCAGGGAGCTTCAGTGTGCATTGCGGAACAAGGAAGAAGAATTAAGTTTGGGCAACAGCCACGGAGAAGGAGCCTGGGCAAAGGCCTTGAAGATTTGCTGTCTGTTCAGAGTGGTCAAGCTAAGGGATTATTCTGGATCCAGAGACTCCAGGAGGTTGGAAAGGAAGAGGGAACTCCCCACCCCCACCCCCATGCCTTTATGCCCTGCACTGAACTCCACACACACTGACACTCAGCTAGGAAAGGGTCAGAGCCTGGGCAGCTGCACTTCAGTGTGCTCTTGTGAGGCTAAAACAGGGCCTGAGGAGACGCCCCGTCCCCACCCCAACTGGAGAGGGACAGTAGGTGTTTCTGAGCCTGAACTTTTGGAAGGGACATAAGGGGGCGCAGAGGGCCCTGGTGTGGAGTCGCGACAGTCCTGGGTTTGAGTTGAACTCTACCACTTCCTGACTGTGTGACCCTAGAGAAATGTCCTACCTTTCTGCCCCTGAGTTTCAACATCTGTAAAATGGGACCACTGCTGCCTGCCTTAAGGTTGTGAGCCTCAAATGTGGTAACATGTGAGGGGCGGACACTCAGTGCTCGGTAAACAGGAAGTAAACTGCATGGATGTCAGAGGCAACTGTGCTGTCATCCTCAGCATGCTGACTGAGCCCCCAGCTTCCACCATTCCCTTTGTTCCTGTGACAGTGAAGGGCGGTACCTGAGGTGGGGAGGGGTCTCACATGCTGGTGGCGTTCTTCCCCTCGAAGAACAAGCGGGGTCTGACACTGAGTTTTGTAGGAGGGATGTGCTAGAGTAGGATTGTTCTGATGAGCGAAGTAGGGAGGTGATCTGTCCACGGGAGAGGGGGGCTGGGGCCAGCCAGACCTGAATTCACACCCTCTCTTGATCCCAGACCTTGGCAGGGATCCACCTCTCTGACTGAGCCTGAGTTTCCTTGCCTCTAACCTGAGGATAATGACCTTCTCTCATGGGCTATTATGAACATGAAATGAGATCATGCCGCTTGAGTACCTGGCACAGAGCAGGCTTGGATGGAGGGAACCCCCTGTCCTGGCGCCACCCCCCACCATCCCCAGTTGTTACACTAACTTGCCATCACTGAGTCACCTCATCCCAGTGCAGCGCCCTGTCCCCGATGATGACAAAATAGACAACGGGGTTTGTTTTTCCGAGGAGGTTTCTCAGTTGCACGAAAGACCTCACTTTGTTACCAGGGCTCAAAACTTGAATTTAAAAACAGCCCACTGTATTCAGCTGCTGTGAGGGGTGTCAGGTTACACCCCCCACCCACCCCACCTGTGCCCTAGCCTCTCTGTTCTGTTTTGGGGGTGGAAATTGGCTGAGGTCATCGGGGGGTGGGCACAGAAGGCCCGGCTTTGTGGGGCGTGGAAGTCTCCATCCCTTCTCTCCCCTCCCCTGACTCCTCTGCTTTCTTGGTGCGTCTTGTAAAGTCTCCATGGCTCAGAGGAGGGGGAATGAAATATCCGTATGTCACCACTAGTTTGTACAGCTGTGGCTCTTCTTGCCGGGGGGACCCTGAACGTGGGTGTGACATGCTGGCTTGTATTGCTTCCCTGTGCTGTATCTGGGCCAGGCACATGTTTATGAAAACAGGATCTTCCTTTGGATTAAAGAGATGCTTTCTTTCACTGCACACCCAACTGAGGCCTGAGGGCCAGGCTGGGGGCCAAGGGAGGGGGGGTCTCTGCAGCCCACTTTGCCCCCTACCTCCTCTCTCAAATGAGTGAAGGAAAGCCTCCCAGTACTTCCCCAGTCACTGGCCACTCTTTGCTCTTGTCCTGACTCAGCTGCTGGAATCCTGAGCCAGATTTGGCCTTCTGGACTGTTCCTCAGGGCTGGGATGATGGTGTGCAGGGAAAACCCGGTCAGGAGGCTGGGCCCAGCTGCATCGACCCCAAACACACCTAGAAAGGCCAGGGGGACCCTGTGCAGTCTGACAAGAGGTGGGGCTGGCTGCTGACAGGTTCCCTCAGAGCAGCTAGGCTGTTCCTCAGCCAGATATCACCACCATCTAGGGCACCCTGCCTGCCAAACACGGGCTTCTACTTTGCTAGACGTGGAAATCCTTCTTTCCTTCTTGGCTGTGATACAGGGCAGGCAGCCTGTGGTGTTAACCCTTGGGGTGCACATCTTTCCTGAATGCCTCACCTTCCGGCACCCCAGCGTAGCTCTTAGGCATCCAGGCACTGAGCAAAAGGCGCCTTCGTGGGACGGTTTTGGGCCATGCACCTTTCTGGAGATCTGGGTCTCAGGCCTCGCCTATGCTGCTAACATCTCCTCCAAGCTCCAGCCTTCTCCTGCCCTTTGCAAGATGGAGGAGCTGACATCTGGGAAGAACGAAACCACCAAGAGAACTTGTTAGCATGTGGCAGGCTTGACCTCGGAGGGTCTGAACGGGGCGTGGATGGCACAGGAACTCCCTTATTGCCCCAACCTGGAAATATACACAGGACATAATTAGTTTCGATCTGGGCTAAAGCCTTAGGGAGCAGCGTCCTGGATGCTGTTTACGCTGTGGTGTCACACTGAACATCAGATCAGTCTGCCCCATCTCAGGGTCCCTTCCCGCCTTACTGCAGGCTGCTGGCTCCCACCGAGAAGCTGACAAGGTCCTGCAGGTCCAGAGGTGCTGCCCGGTACCCTTTCTTTGGCATTCTAGACTGGCCTAGATTTCCTGGTCTGTCACCATTGGCCTCAAATACCACATCCCCAGGGGAAGGTAGGAGAGCGAGTCTCACCCAGGAGTCGCAGGGGCCCTACGGGTGGATGTGGGTCACCCTGGAGGGAAGTTCCCTGAGTGTTCCAGGTGGCACATTGCTGGGGACCATTAGTCTGACCTCCAATTGTGGCTTGTGGGCGTGTGACACGGACTTTGGAAAGAAGATTTCAAGAACTTCAGAAACTAGTTCAGTATGCCCGCCGTGACCAGGTTTTATAAAAGAGAATGTGAGTCCCCAAGGAGGTTTTAAAACTTCCGTTGCACACAGGACACATGGAGGGGCCTGGCTCATCAACATTTCTTATGAAATTCACCAGAAGTTATGGCACCAAGCATTCGGCACGCATACACTGAGCCGCAGCTGCTAAAGAGGATGAGCTGTCTTAGACCACACCAGGATGATAACATAATAAATAGCAGCTATGGTTTCTGAAGTATCGGACGTGCGCCAGGCACGTGCCATAAATCAATTCATCTGATTTTTGCAAGGTGCGTCTTATTTTCCTCCTTTTACAGCAGGCTGAGGATCCCGCAGATTAGGTAGGGTGCCAGTCCCAGGAGCACAGCTGGTCAGTGGCCAGGCTGGGATCCCTCCTCTCTGTCATCCGTCACCTGTGACCTGGAGAGCAGAGGAAAGTGGCAGCGCTCTGTGCAGAGGGAGGCTGAGTTTCCGGGCTCCTGTTTTAGGAAGATGGGGGACTGAGGAGGGCTCTGAACCAGGGCCTTGGAGATGGTTGGGGGAATCAGGTGACTTGTGGCCTTGGACATTTTACTTCAGAGGGGCAGGGGCAGGGGAATTGTCTTCACATAGTTGCCCTGGAGTAGCGTTTTAGTCTGGTCAAGATCAGTTTTCTATTCACAGAACTAAGAGAGGATTCTTTTCCTTCTAAATGAATGGGTCTTTGTACAAAAACACAGACTCGGGAGACAGGGAACCACAGAGAAGTGAGCTTCTGGGCCTGCCTGGCAGCCCCAGGCCTGGCAGAGGGGAAAGCGGAGAATTCCTAACCCAAAGGGGCAACGGAAGGTTAAAGCTCCTCACCACTGCATCCAGAGCTGGACAGTGAGTCCCTGATCATGGAGAGAGGGGTATCCAGTCATTTGTCCTGCAGCTGGGGCCTGGGGACCCCACCTGCCTCCTCCTTCAGGGAGCGGGAGGGTCATTGCTGCCTGCGGTGCGGGGGTGGGTGGGGGAGAGGTGGGTCTCAGCACATGGAGAGCACGGGTCTGTGCTTGTCCGGTTTCCGCAGGCCACCCAGAGAGAGCGTCAGGGTGTCTTCATTTCTTGGGGCTCGCTGGATAGGTTATTTTGTGCAGCCCTCGGGCATTCTGGACCCTTTTAAACCACCCAGGTAAAAGCCTGTGGTGGATTTCTATTTCAAACATAACATTAACACCTACACAGGAGTTGAGTGCATCAACTTGCATTACCTGCCTGCAGAACCAGTTACATTAAGAGACACTGGATGAGCAAAGGCAGACAGTTTATTCCAAGGGGTCAGGGGACGGGAGGCCCAGGCTTTCAATACATGGTTGTTTGGGGCTCTTTACCTACAAGAAGAGAGTTTCTGTGCATTGCTCGGTGGGCTGAGCCGAGAGTCAAGGGTGTGAACTCTGAGAATCCCATGGCGCCTCTTTAGAGGGGCTCATGACAGTGCCACCACATCGAGGTGGCCTCCGTGTGAGTGCCATGGCACTGCCACATGGGACAGTCAGCAAGTTCAGTTGCAGGTGGAGTGACCACCATATTCTCAGGGATTCCTTTGCTTGAGCTTGGATTGTCATCTGAGATTCTGATGAAACTGTCACTTTTAGGAGGGGACATCTGTGTCATTTCCAATGTTTGGCTATTATGAATCAAGCCACCGTGAACATTTGTGTACAAGTTTCCATGTGACCATAAGCTTTCATTTTTCGGTGCTAAATGGTCAGGAGTGTAAGTAATTGCCTGGTTCTGGGGCCGTTGCATATTGATTTGTTTCTTTAAGAAACTGCTAAACCGTTTTTCAGCGTGACAGCGCCATGGTACGTCCCCAGCAGCAGTGGGGGCGTGGTGCAGTGTCTCTGCAGCTCCCCCAGCACGTGGTGGCATTGCTAGTTTTCATTGTAGCCATTCTGATAGTTACAAAGGGCTGCCTCATTGTGGTTTTAGTTTGTTTTTCCCTCATGGCCTTGAACATCTTTGTATGCGCTTATTTGCCATCTGTATACCCACTTCATTGAAATGATCTGGCTTAAAAAAATAATTCCACAGAGGTGCTGTGAGAACACAGGCAGGTGTCAGAAACCTTGGGCATTAACCCCCCACCCCCCAGCCCTGTGTGAGCTTCACCTCTCAGGGCTTCAGGTGAGGGTACTTAGTCATCTCCGAGGCCCCCTCGTGCCCCAACCCTCTCAGCCTCCCCTGGGCTGGGCACCCCTGCACACATCACCCTCCCGGTAGCTGTGTCTCCACAGGATCCCACCAAAGCTGACTCACAGGTGCTGAGTTTAAGGAAAGGTGTCCATGGGTTGTGGGGTCTGGGCCTCAACAGAAAAACAAAGGAACAGTTGTGGAGTGTCTCCCTGCCACCCTGCCTGGCCCCGCTTTGGGCCTCCCTGGAAGGCTGGGGCCAGGACCAGGCCCCTTCTCTGTGGGGCCCCTTCCCGTTTCCCTCTGTGTCTCTGGCGGAGCCTGAGTTTCAGCTTGAGTTTTGCAACACGGTCACACTGAAGGTCCCAGAAACACTTCCCTTATGTCAATCAAGAAGAAAGGAAAAGTATGTATATAATTGAAAACTGCCGAGAAAGTATTGACTGAAATAATTTTTCCCTTTCAACCCGAATTGCACCCTTTCACCCTAGGCTGCTAGGCAGGGGTGTTGAATTTTATTTATTTATTTACTTTTTTGCCTTCTGCCTCCTGTCTCGGGCGGGCAGCAGGAAGTGGTCTTGAGGGTTCCTGGGATCGCTACCAGTTTCAGGACCTGCTGGAGGGTTTGGTGTTCATCGGGAAGTAGGGTCAACGTCATCTGCTTAAGAGTGTATTTGTTTTGGTTTTCCTGCTCATTGTGCACGGGACTTCACAGTGTATGAAATAAGCATCCTGAGTCTTCCTTCCAGTGAGTCATCGGAAATGAAAAGGCATGGTTGTTTCCCCCTTGGTATAATGAAGTGTAACATTTGCAGAATCTCCTTGGGTGCGTTTGTACAGACAAGCTGTCACAAAGAAGGAATTGTTTTCTCTGTGGGCTTAGAGAGTTTTACACGTGTCCCCTGAGCCCAGGGGAGTGGAGATAGTCTCGTGAAGGTAGATGGTCACAGGCGTTTCGCACAGTCCCTGTGGGCCATTAGAATATTACAGGACATTTTAACGGTCCTTTGATTGGGCCCGAGGCTGAAGATGTAGCTGAATCACATGATGGGTGGGTTCAGAATATTTTCCTGCTTTGGTCACACTTTTTTGAAAACTTAGGTTTGAGTCTGGTTTGAACTTGTTCAGTGGACTTCAAAGAAAAAATAAAAACTCCTGTTACATTCTTGATTCCAACTAAAATTTGATATTTGTGCTTGGTTTGAGGCTGAATAAATGAAATATAATAGGGCTATTGGCGGGTAGGTCGTTTTGATTCAAGTCACTTCTCCAGATAGCATCACTGCTATAACGTTTCTTTTCCGTGAGCTTGCGTTCTTCCAGGATGGTGTGTGAGTGTTGAGCTCATTTCTTAAGTATTCTGGTTAACTAAGAGTTACTATACTTGTATTTGCACTGAACCAGAATTAACAAAATACTTCACACTACAGCTAGCAGGGGTTTTGCTCAGTGCACAGACTTCACCTTTTGGGGACCAGGCGGAGGGTTGTATCTGCTCTTTGTCACTAGCTAGCCTTCGGGAAAGGGCGAGCTCCACACTCCTACTGTCCCCACACCATCACTGCATGCTGACCGCAGTGCTGGCCCGTGGGGATCTGTGCTAAGTAAAGCTTCGTCCCTACCTTCTAGGAATTTTCACTGCAGTAGAGCAGGCAGGTTACAATGTCTAGCATTTATGACACATTTATTATGTGGTAGGTCTTGAATGAGGAGTTACATGCCTAAAATACCAGTATGAATACCAGGATGTGAATCCAGGCATTCTTACTCTAGAATAGCATTTCTCAACTTTGGCACGATGGACCACTATTGGTAGTTTTCTTTTTGTTTGGGAGTCTGTTCTGTGCACTGTAGGATGTTTAGCAGCATCCTTGACCAGTAGCACCTCCTCGCAGTTGTAGCAACCAAATGACAACCAAAAAATGTCTTCAGACACGGCCAAATGTCCCCTGAGGGGCATATCGCCCCTGGTTGAAAACCACTGCTCTAGCCCTGGCTGGTGTGGCTCAGGTCGTGGGTTTGATGCCCAGTCAGGGCACGTACCTAGGTTGTGGGCTCAGTCCCCAGTCAATTCTCAGCTGGGGTGTGTGCAAGAAGCAGCCCATCAATGTTTCTCTCTCACATCGATGTTTCTCTTCCTCTCTCTCCTCCCTCCCTCCCCCTCTCTCTCAGTAAGCATGTCTTCAAGTGAGGATAAAAAAATTAAAAATTAAAAAAATCACTGCTCTAAGGTATGGCCCATAGCCACCACTCATTCTGGCTTCCCAGGTAGTAAGTGCTGAAATGCGGTACCCATGTGTTTAGGGTGACTAGTCCATCCAACTCCTGATGGAAACACAGGACAGATGCCACTGTGTCTGGGGTTGACAAGAAGAAAAATCTCAGGAATGGTGCTGAGTTAATTTGGAAGAAATTCACCTACCTAGGCAGAAAAAGGGGAAGCATATTCAAAAGAGAAGGACCCGCATGCACAAAAGCACAAAAGCAGGAGAAAACTAGGCAGGTTTAAGGGATGTCAGTTTGTTTTGGGCCCTTTACTTCCCTCTCTCTTGCTGTTTTTTTGTTCCCTCCTTTCAAGCCACAGCTGGGCTCCCAGCAGCTATACTGGGATTCTTACTTTCAGGCAAAGGTGTTAGTCTGGATGGGCTAGGTTATGTTGCAGTAACAAACAGCCCACAATCAGTGGCTTAAGACAACAAAGGCTTATTTCTTGCCCATGCTACATACCTGATCTGGGTCAGCCATGGCCTCTGCTATGTGCTGTCCTCACCCTGTGACCCAGGCTGATGGCACAGCCACTCTTGGAGCTTTGCTGGTCACCATGGCAGAGGGAACAAGAGTTTGGCAAATCGCAGACTGGCTTGTAATGCTTCATCCAAGAGAAGTAGCACAAATCACTTCTGCTCATAGTTGACCAAACAAGTCTGATGTTCTCACATGACTTTAAGGGGACAGGGGCATCGAGTCCTACTGTGTGCCCAGAAGAACTGGAACTATTTCAGGGGCCACTCTAATGTCTCCCGCAGAGGTCAAAGACCCACACTTGGGACATACAAGCAGGGACAACCTGCCACCTCCTTGAGGGCCTCCTAGCTTGGCTTTAAAGAATGGTCTTTTGCCAAACTCAGCGAGAACCCGATGAGCAAAAGGAGAAAAATTAGGCTATTAAGGTTCTAAAAAATTTGAATTCTCTGAATAAGTCCAACAGGTCCTTGTGGGATGGGCCCAGGTCACAGGCCCTCATTTTCAGAGTTAGGACGTTGGGAGTGGGAGAGGCCATTCAAGACACTGGGTCCTGGATGCGGTAGGCTGGTTTTCTTCAGGTGGGGGTAGCTGTTCAGGACGACGGTGGTTATCTGAACACCCAGGATGCTGTCTCTGGCTGCTCTTGGAAGAGCCCCTTCCAAGCCCAAGCCAAGTGTCACGTAGATGGTGTCCTTTGTAACCTCTACACTTACGGGGCTGCCCTGAGATACGGCACAGTGCTAGATGCGAGCAGTAGCCCCGAGAACATTCTAGATGATTTTAGAAAGCCTAAACAAATTCCTTGTAAATGCAGGAATGTTGTCCTTGTTAGAAATGCGTTCAGACTGGGGCCCTGTCCCAGGCCCTGGGGTGAAGAGATAGAGACAGAGCCTGGCTGCTGTGGATCTAAAATGGGATCAAACCGGAAACCTGTGGGGAGGATGCAGTCCTTGTCACCCCTTGACAGAGGGGACACAGAGGTCTTAGAAAAATAGAAATAAAAATAGCAATCATTGGCCACTTCCCTTCCCAATGCAGGGCTCTTTCCAGACCTACTCCACTGTATTTCTGAACTGTTTCTCAGTATGGTGTGTAGGGAGCCAGGGCCAGGGAGGTGGACAGAAATGGGGGAGGTGGGGAGGGGGCATAGGCATTGACTCAAAGGAAGATAGAATTAGTAACAGTCTGGGAACTTGGAAGTAGGGGCTTTCCACCGACGAGAAGAACCCGAAACAGCCAGCTAGGTCCAGAGTCGCCTCACTTTCAGGGTCTTGCTGGAATGTGTATGCACACACATGGGTGTGCGCATGCGTGTGTGTGCACATGTGTGAGTGTAGGATATGTGTGCATGTGTGTGCCCTCAAAGGGAGGGCTTCGGTGGAAGGCTATACAGATGGGTGAGCGTCAATGGCCGTCCATCCTGTGGTTTGCTGGTGGCTGCCTCACCCGGGTTGTGTGTGTTTCCTCCTTCTGTCGGGGACTTCGGGGTGCTCTGTGAGGCACCCCCTCCACCAGCCTGTACTCTTCCCTTCTCACTCTGAGGGCAGCAAGGCTGAAGGAGCCCTCCTCGGAGCTCCAGCAGGCCATGCAGAACCAGACAGTGTAAGAATGGAATCAGCCTTGGAGCTCATGGGCCTGGACAGACAGGCAGACCTGAGGGTTACAGGCCACTGAGTGCAAGGCCCCAGCGAGGGCCAGCCCCTCTTCCCCCCGGTCCACCGCTCCCTCCACCACCTTTGTTTTCTTAGCTGGGAGATGGGCCTGCTGAGTTCAGCGGAGCAGGAAGTGTCTGCAAATGCAGCAGCCCTGGGAATCTGTTTCGGAAACGGAGGCCGGTCGCAGTGGCTCTGGTAGCTCAGCTTTCATCACTTTCTTTCTCAATCGCCCATGTGGTGAAGGGAGGCTGTCAACGCCTGCTTACCCTTCACCTACCCTAGAATTGGGATTGTGCCCTCAGTGACCAGGGGCCACAGGAGACCAGACTGCTGTGGACCTCGTGAGGGCCCAACAGTCCCCAGCAAGACACTCCCATCTGCTGGGGCCAGGGGACTAGCAGGGCTCTGAGAAGGGCTGTTTCCAAGTAAGCCTTGCCCACCCTTCAGGTGGTAGGAAGGAGGTTACACCCGCTCTTACCCTGTGCTTTGAGGTCTCCGGAAGACACAGGTGCTATATATAACCAAGACTATTATCTCACTCTTGCGAAGTTTCCACCCCGGTGGCTTACTGTACACCACCGCGGAGGTTTCCTGAAGCCCCTCTCCCAGAGCCGGTGGGCCAGGCCAGGCATCCTTTCTGAGAAACCGAACATTCTCCCGGGGAGGCCTGGTGCAGGGCTTGCTTGGGCAGAGGGAGGGAACTAAGGGAGCCTAGAAAGGTGACCAACCTCACACTGGTGAGCTGCCGCTAACTGAGGGGGTGGGGACCAACATGCTCCCAGCTGGCCGTGAACCCCCTCTTTCTTCACCTTTCCTTTATTTATACGTGGGACCTCTGGGTTAGGGATGGAAATGGTAGTGTGAGGAATGCTAGATAAAGGCAGACAGCCTAGTGAGGTTCGGCTCCACCCTCCAAGACAATAGGCAGCACTCCTGAGGGATTTCTGTTGGTACTTGTTGCCTCCATAGCAAATGAGAGACAGTCCAGATGGGTAGGTTTCCATGGAGACTTGAAATTTCCCTGTGTGGTCTATCAAACGGTGTATTACTGGCATTGTTTGTGACTGTCTGGCACAGGCAGGTCATTTCACATCTTTGGCCCTTGGGTCCATCAGGAAGGGCCAGCGTCTATGCCCCTGATGTCACAAGGGAGATACAGTGTCACCCCTACCTCAGGCTGGCAGGGCCATAAAGGGTCAACTTGATGGGAAATGAGCCTCATGCTCACTCTTGATCTGGGTACCGTGTCCCTAGATCCATGTCCCATGTAGAGGTGGCAATCCCTCTACATGCTCCCATCCTCGTGGGCCTGTGGGAAGAGAAGACCTCTCTGCCCTTGACCTATGGCTGCTGGAGGGAACCCACAGCCCCCTTGAGTGGCCAGAGCCATGGGGTAAGGCCCCTGGGTCCCTAGAGGGTGTACACTAGCCCAGAGACATGAAGTAGCAGATGAGCAGCGCTACATCAGGCTGAGAGAGAGACTGCGGAAGAAAGGAAAAACGTTTATACTTGACTTCCTTGCATGGCCTTTCTTCCTGCTGTTTGAACCAGAGGTGCTGTGTCTTCACTTTGCACTGGGCCCTGCAAATGATGTGGCAAGCGCTGCTCACTCCTTCTTACCTGCAGTCTCTGAGTTTGCCTTCCCATTTCCAGAAAGAAAAAAGACACCTAACGAAAAGGGATCCCTGTAAACTTAGGAGAGCCCCTGTGTTTTCTCCCTTCTGTTCTGAAAGTCAGTCACCAGCTGCTCCTCCCCAAATTTCTGTTCCCACAATGCCTGTTGGCCCAGCACCTTCTACAGGAGGCAAGAAACCAGGGGCAGAGACAGGCAAGGATCATCAGTCTGTCTGTCGCAGGGACTTGACTGAATTCTTTGGCCATTCGGTGCTGAATCTTCCTCAGTCAGTGAGCTATTTCTTCACAGGCACCTAGCATGTTCCAGCTCTGGGCTGGCGCTGGCCATGGCCACAGCCCGGCAGGGGTACCAGAAAGCGAGGCGCCAGGAAGTGAGGCCCCACTCCTACCAGCCAGCTTCGCTAAGAGATTGTTTGTGAGCAGGTAGATAGTGCCACACCAAGCAAGTTAAACAGACCTTGTCCTTGGCCCGGTGACTACGCTATAAGACATGGCCTACTGGAGAAAGACCATTAGCCCCAGGGGACCACAGATAAAAGGTCAGTCTATAGATAGTGGATAGGCCAGGGCCCTGCCTGCTGCCACTCTTCACCGTTTGTCCACAAAGTCATGGGAGCCATATTGAAGCCAGGTAGGTCAGGGACCTATCATTGCTTCTGCTTCACCTAAGAAGTTCTTGTGGGGGGGAAGTAGGCTGTCAGGAACCACTGGGCTCCCTCCGTCCCCAGCCTCCTCCCACAGCCTGCTGCATAGTTTCCAGACCTCTCAAGACCGCAGTCACGCCTGCCCCGCCCTTGCATTTTAAGTGTCCACCACTTCTTGTCTGTTACTATAAAACACACATCAGACCTTCCTGGACTCATCAGAGACCTTGGGAGGCCAGACACTGGCCACCCTCCCAGCTCGGGCCAGACACACCCAGGGCCATCCAGACAACGGCTGGGGGGCAGGGAGGCCATCTCCTTCCACGTGCAGGCAGAGGCCTTTGTGCATGGCAGAGAGGGGAGGCAGCTCAGAACAAGGGTAAGGGCTCAGAAGCCTCACACAGGGGACATCTTTATACTGGAAAGTTACTTGTTGTTTTTCTGGGATTCAGATGTAACTGGGTGTCCCGAACTTTTTCCGGGCAGCCCTACTCCAGAGGGCAGTTTTGTCCCAGCCTTTGTGAAATGTGTGAATCCAGAAATGAGAGGCCTGTGGCCAGGAGGCTTCTGGAGTCCCCTGTTAAGGGGCCAGGCGTCTGGGGCTGTGCTACCCAGTGCTGTCACCTACTCGCTGTGCCATCTGAGTTGTCCTTAGACCTGAGTAGGGCTCTTTTGTACACGGGGAAGGAAATGCCAAGTCCCTTTCTTCTTCCACCTCCCCTGGGCTGTCTCCCGGGGTAGGATACAAGGAGGGGTCCTGGCAGAATCCAAAGTTTCAGGGAGCTGAGGGCTCCCTCAGGGGCTGCCCAGGCTCTTTTGTCATCAGTTAAGATGCCCTCAGCGACAAGAAGCAGAAATCTGCCACTCTGCTGGCTTGAACAGTAAAGAAAATGTATTATTTTGCCTCCAGTAAGAAGTTCCAGAAAAGGCAGCTCCGTGTTGGGTAGTTCATTCGTGCGGCAAAGTCACTAGGGCCTGTGTCCTTTGCGTCAGCCTGCCCGGCCCCACAGCATGTGGGCTTATCTCTTCTCAGAATCACAGGAGGGCAGGTCCAAGTGTCCTGTGCGGACACAGTGCCCTGTGGAGGGAAACGAGGGCTGGTCTTCCTCATAGCCAAGGCATCTTTCTCAGAAGATACCAGCAGACATCCCCTATGTCTCACTCAAATGCGTCATATGCTCATGCCTGGGTCAGCCTCTGGCATAACAGTGACTTAAAATTTTTATTTGTCCCTGGAACAGCTCAATGAAGCACACACTTCGTTGCACTCCTTTTGGGGCAATAGAGACTCCCAGACAAAGTCAGTTCCCTCGATCTGTTCCTGACCGTACCCCACAAAGGACCTGAGACAGTGTTGGTTGATTTTCTCTTTGCTCTTTTGGGTTTTTAACATAACCCTAAACATGGCAGAGGAAGACTCAAACCATGACCAAACCACTGATTGATTCGCTCCAAGTACACAGTCTTTGATAGGCTGCCTCATATCGTGTTACCTAATCGTCATCCGATCAGGCTAATTTTGTCCTTTGATTGTTTTCATGTCATCTCACGTTTTCATTTTCATGAATTGACACAGGGCATCTGCTTGTCCTTTTAAGTGAAGGTATAATAATACTAGCGCCTAACTTTGATCAAGTCCTTACTATGCACCAGGCACTGTCCGCAGAGCTTGATATGGACTTTTTTTACTTAATCCTCACAGCACCCCACTTTCAGATGAGGAAACCAAGGCACAGAGAATCTAGAAACAGCTGGTAGTCCGATTTCGGAGCCTGTGCTTTGGAGCACTACGTAATGTCCGCCGTCCTGCTTTTACTGTCGTAGCCGTTGTTACTCTGCCGTAATGAGCATTTTCGTGAAAGTCACCCTTTCTCTCCGCCTGTTAGTAACTCCCTCAGGAAATGCTCCTCTCAGTGGTGTGATCATCAGAGCCCAAGGAGAATGCCCAGCTGGGTCCTCTTCCCACCTTGCTCTCTGGAAAGACTGGACCAACCCCAGGGACATCCGCAAAGTCTAAATGCTCCTGCTTCCCCACCACCATTGGGTTTTCTTTGTATAGTCTAGCATTGTCTAATTGTCCCGTAAGGTTCTAGCTTGTAATTCTTTGGTTTTCACGCGGGATTCTGCATGTTCTCTTGTGAGGATGAGGACCTTTCGTTATTCCCATGTAAACTGCCTGTATCCCCACGGAATTGAATGTAAAGATAGCGCCCACGGAGAGCATTTTTATGTAGAGCACGTTTGTATTATATAACAATATCATTGTTAATTGCCAGTGTTTTTCTATTCCGTGGTTTTCTCTTAAAATCTACTTTATTTTGCAACAGCATTCTCATTCCAACTTACTAATAGATCCTTTTTATTTCCCTCATGAAATTGTTCTTAATTGTCCTGGCCTGGAAACAGGGATCATCTGCTACTTGAGGGCAATGCTTTTTACTAACTTTTCTTAATGCAACCAGCTTCTGCGATGAGTCCTTAGAGGGCTGGACTGTGCCTCACCCTATGAAGACTGGGTTTTGTAAAAAACCCCTTTTCAATGCCCAGGAAGCAATTTGGCTAGGAGCTGGTGCCTGGGTGCTAGCTAGCTGGCCTCTGGCCATATCCAGCCAACCCCAGTCCCCTGGCCATCTGTACACCTTGACAACAGAGTGGTGACCAACATTCCCAGGCCCAGAAAGCCAGACAGAGTGGCGGCTGGACACTTCACGGAATCCTTATAATTAGAAAGGGAAAAGGCCTGTTAGCTCACATGGTGTCCTCTTCCTCCCACGGGGCCCAACCAGCTTTAAAAGGTGACATATAATTTGCTCTGTCACCTGGAGTACTCAATTGAGTTTTCTGGAGCTTATCCGTAAAATCCAAGAGCTGGACCAGATCAGTGGTTTTGAACCCTTTTTTGGGGTCTTCTGCCATTTTGATAAATGGTTGGAGGCGGTGTGCCCTCTCGCTGGGGAAATGGACACTTCACAAACCAATTTGGGTGCCCTTTCAGGACATTTCTGGCTACAAGTCCATCACAACTCCAGGCCACAATCTGCAGGGTTAGAACCCAAAGGCTGGCTGATCTCTGAGGTCCGTTTCAGCTCAGAAAGCACAAGTTCTAGAAAGTTTCCTGCCAAGGAACCTAGGGATGAAGTGGAGGAAACAGACGTCCCTCCCGAGGGCTTTACTATCAGATATTTTTGTTTTTTATTGTTTGTTCTTTTTCAGGGTTGAGTTCCACTTTGTGATATCATGTTATTTCCCTTCATCTTATTCTTTTAAAATTCTGACCGAAACTGTTGAAATCTTTCCGGTTTCATGGGGGGCTGTGTCTGGGGGAAGATGGGTTACAAACACATTTTTGACCTTTATATCACAAGGAGGGGAAATCTGCCCAGATGTTTCTGACAACTGCCAGCGGCTAGCAGCCTTTGCTTGCTGACCCCTTAGCCTTTAACAGCTTGGAACATGAGAGAACGGGTCGGTGGGGTTGATGTTCTTGTGAGCAAATGGGTGCTGGGGATCGGAAGAGAGAAAATGCCTTCCGGTGGATGAGTGCTTTTCCAGCTCAGTTCCCAGGGGCTTTTTAATTCCTCCAATGACCTGCCTGAGAGGGAGTTGGAAGGAATGACTCTTGGGCCTCACAGATCCATTCTCAGGGGTCAGGAAAACGTTCCCAGGGTAGTTTGACTTCAGCTGGTGGGGAGATGCCCACAGCCTCCAGCAGCTGTGGGGGCTGGCCCTGCCTCCTGGAATGGGGTGGAGCCAGGCACAGATGCAAGCCTTCTGTGGGATGTTGAAGGTATGTGTGTGCCTCTGTGTTCACAGGCACTTGTGACTCTTTGGTTTGACCTGGGAAGTTGACATGGCTGGGGGTGGGAGGGAGAGATCAGAATCGTCAACCCCAATTTTATGTACCTGGAATCTCTTCCCTCCCTCTAGCCACCAAAATGTTTCTGTAAAATGTGCAGAGAGTGATAAAGAATGACCTGAGTGTGGGAACCTACAGGCCTGGTTCTACTATAGGTACAGGTGCTGTTCTCATTACCCGCCTATTCTGGAATTCATCTCAGAACATTTAACCCTTATGACCAAGCGAGAGCGAGTCTTTTTCAAAGCATACAACACAATTTTGCCAGCAGTTCACCCTTCCAGCTGCAAGTTTTAGGAGGAGTTTGTTTCACAGTGCAAAGGAGTCTTTACCACTTTAAGAAAAGTTCATTCTGGCTCAAGATTTCAAATGAAGTTGAAGCTGAATGAAGTCACAGGTTTTCCCCTATCCGCCGTGGAGATGAAAGCCCCTTACTGCTAGCCTGGGCACTGCCCTGGTGACCGCCCATCACTTGTCTAAGTAGCCAGGGGTCTCTGAAAAAAAGCCTGGCCATAGTTGCCAAAATGATGCACTGCTTTGTTTCAAGCCACTGTAAGCTGTCTTCCCCATGTCATTTTTATCTCCAGTGCTTTTGTCAGGGTCTTTCTGTGTTTCTCCAGACCAAGAAAACGTTGCATTCCCCAGAAAGTCTTCCGGAAAGACAATTTTCATTGTGGCCTGAGTTTCGATTTTTTCGAAGAGATCCAGGAAAAGAAACCAGCTGGGTTTTTCTCCAGCCTCATACATCTTCATCAGCACACACAAGAAGTTTTGTACAGGAAAATGTAACCAATTACAGTGGGCATTGTGGTGTGGCTAGCCAAGATTATATCATTTTTAAAAGGGTAAGTCATATTAACTTTCTCAGTCATGTACAGTTAAGTTGGGTTTAATTTAATAAGAATTAGTAATTTGTGATTGATATTTTAGGACATGCCCAACAGATTTTTCTGAAGTGCTTGTACTGTTCATGTGTATTTCACTCATTAGTTTAGCACGCGGCCCCCTAAGGCTGAATCACCAAAGTTCTATGGGGTCTGAACAAATAGGGTTAGAGCCAGGCCTCTCACTGTTTGAGGTCTAAGCAAATACAAGGTTAAGTCTGACGGCTCTGGCTATAGAACCAGTACCCTTTCCAAGGTCTCCTTGCAGTTAGGTTCAGCATTGCCTGAGAAATGAAGTCCTTTTGGGGGCGGGTAATCAGTTCTTGCACAAAGTTAACTGATATTGGGACCAAAAATTGTTGTTCCTGGGGGTAAGAGAGATGGGGGGCTAAGAGCTGATAATTCGATAATTCAATCAGGCTGAAAGAAACATATTTTGCAATATGAAAAACGGAGCTGCTAAGCTAATTAGCATAAGCATTGATTGTATAAACACTTCAGAGAAATCTGCTTAGCATGCCGTAAAATACCAATTACAAATTATTGCTAACTCTTAATAAATTAAGTCAGCAGGCTCAAGACTGTCCCTTTCAGGTCTCAAAATCCCTACAAAAGAGCTATTCTACCCATTTTACAAATGTCTGTGTTCTGCCCATTTACAAAAGAGGAAACCGAGATTGACATCCATTCTCCCAAGACCACGAAGCTGCCAGACAGCACTGGGACTCTCCTCTAACAACACGCAGCGGTACTTCCCACTCACGCACTACAAAGCAAATGCACAAAACACTTTCCAGCCCCTCTTCCGGGGGCGGTACCGCCTCCGCCTCCCGGGCACCGCCCCCATCACGTGGCTGGCGCGGAGCATGCCGGGAGGCAGTGCCCCCTCCCCGCCGGCGGGCTTCCGCGAGTGGGCGGCAGGCGGGGCTCACTGGAGGCGCCCTCGCTGGGGACCCAGGCTCGGGAACAAACCGCGGGGAGGAAGAGCCCCCCGCCCCACCCCAGCGATTGGCGTCCCCCACCCCACCCTGACCTCCCTGGGCGGCTCCCAGCCTCGGCCCTCCAACATGGGGAGGGGGGTGGGAGCCGAGCTGAGGGCGGGGCGGAAGGACTCCTGCTCTGTCGTTGATTGTAAACAACTTGAGTGAGAAATGAAATCAGACCGGGTCCCCTGGGTCCCCGGTGCAGGCCTTCGCTCGTTTCAGGGGAGGCTCAGCTCCGCTCATCTTGGGGTGCTGGCACTCGGTTTGCTGCTTAGGTGATAGGGCTGCTCGTGCAAGCTCACTTGTCTGGCCACACCTGCAGCCTTTCTCTCTGCACCTACCCAGGCATTCCTCACAGTCACTTTCTCTACTTAAACACGCACTCTCAGCCCGTGGAAGGTCGAGCGGGTGTTCTCGGGTGCTCGTCAGACCTGGGTGTTTAAGCTGCTGAAACGCCTGGTATGCTTGGTTAGCGTTTTACTGTTGTGAAAATAAACCACCTCTTGCGGTTCCATCAGCTCAGATTTTTCTTCCATAGGGTCAGTGTAGATTATGAGGGGGAAAAAAGTTTAATGAGAAAGAAGTAAAATGACGCAAACGCCCAGTTGCTTAAAGCTGAGGGAGCTGGGGGTAAGGAACAGTTACAGATTAGGTTCAAAAAATACCAGGGGCCAAAGGAACGACTATTGGAATGCAGTATTTCCTGGCTCCCGGTGGTCCACGTTCCTCAAATGTACTTTCTTGTTCTTAGCACACTGCTCCGGGCTTTGTCAGTTCTACCCACTTCAGTCTTAAGAGATTCTAGACTAGCAAAGTGGGGAAAGCACCCTGTTAATTGATCTTCTTTACCACCTGCCCAGTAAAGAGACTGTGAGCAGCTGTGCATTTCTTGGTGCCTAATGAATGAATTCAGGCTATGCTCCTACTGTGTATGTGTGGTTAACTCAGCTCCTCTCTCTCTAGCTATAGTGCCAATTGCTTCGCGCCTTTTTAACAGAACAGCCCTAAGAAGAATATGGGCAGCCCAGCAGAAGGTCATTCTTCCTGGGAACCTCCCCACGAAGAAATAGGGGGAGTGGAGAAATAGGGGGAGGGGTCAAGTTGACCTTTCTGTTGGGGAAATAATTGCCCTGCTCAACAAATATCTGATGCTGTCATCTTGTCTCCTTCTGTTCCCTGGTATTTTCTCTGGTCTCAGACAAGCATTTCCTGCTTGTTCTGATCCTCTTTTTGCGTGTGCATGGCCGTCAGAGGAGGAAGGAGAAGGAAGATTTCTGATAAAGGAGCAATTGGGGAGCAGGAAATGGCTCTTTGGTACTGATTGTTCTGCAGAATTAGGGGGTGTTGATGGTGCTGATGCTGGGAGGTCAGTTAAAGGATTTGGTTAGTCATGACATTGAGCCCTCCCACCAGAACCACGTGGGTACTGAGGGCCCAGCCAGCAGCTCCTACTCCCTGCCATGCAGACAGTATGCTGGGTAGGTCTCTGTTTCTGGAGTTTAAGACATAAGGCCCTTGGCGCAAATGGGGAAAGTCAGGTTTTTGAAGTAGGGCTGTTGTTAGCAAGGTGTTAGAACTCGCTGAGTCTCACAGGATGCCTTGAGGATGGTGCTTTCTGTTCTGATGCAGTGGCGTGTCTTCCAAAGCAAGAGTTCTGGCTTGTACAGCAGGGCACCTCACCTGCGCCCCCCCACAGCCCCTGCATGGCTGGCTTCTGCTCCCAATGCCAGGAGCATCTGAAGTTCTTGGAGGTGTGTTCCTGTGAAGAATTGCAAATGCTCTGTGCTGCCATGTAATGCCCCGTGGAATCTAACGTCCAGACAAACAAGGAAAGCTGCAAATGATGACAAACCTAGATGGTGAATTTCTTCTGAGGTCCCCAGCGTCTCTTCTGTTGTTGTCTTGCTTGACATCTGGCTCTACGCGGGGTAGATGGTGTCCAGCGGTCGGGCAATATGGCCTGTGGGAAGAAGGGCCAGGCTCTGGATTCGGAGGCTGGGTTTTAGTCCCAGCCTGGCCAATTACCATTGTAGGCAAGATATTTATCTTTGGTGAAAATGTGTTCCGCTCTGGCTTTACGTGGAGATGCGGTGATGGAAGTAAAAAGTGCCTTGCCTACGTGGTGAGTGGTACCAAGTGTTTTTGCTTCTAAATGGATGAGGCTCTGCCACGCTGGGCGCTTTGGAGAATATCTGAGTGAGGGCCACTCTCAGAAGCTGACAGTCCAGGTGATGATGGCGCACTATTGAGTGCTTAGCATGTGCCAGGCATTGTTCTAAGGGCTCAAGTATTTTGGCTTATTTAATCCTCATTTATGGCCCTGTGAGGTAAGTTTTCTTATGTCTATTTTGCAGATGAGGAAACTGAACCACAGAGAGGTTCGGGAACTTCTCCAGGTCAGAGAAGATTCTAGTATGCGAACACAGGCAGCCTGATGCTGGAGTCTGGGCTCCTCACTGCCCTGCTCTACCCTGCCTCTCAGTGCAGGTGGTTAGATCAGGGAATCAGCGCATCAGCACCTGAGGGAGCCGGAGGTGCTGAGACCCTCAGAGGCCATCCTTGAGGCATCGTGCCCTCGCACCTCCGCTCACTCTGTCACAGTGCCACTGTGACCAGGAGGCCGCTGTGTTCAGCTTTCCTGCTGAACAAACAGGCCACTGAGCACTTTCCTCTTGGCGGAGACCTTTCCCTCCCTCTTGGCCTGAGAGGCCCTTATTATCAACATGTTAGAAAGCCAAGGCTGTTCTGTATGGGCGACGGTGGGGGTGAGAGGAGGCCAGGAGGCCATGGGGAGTTCAAGGAGCGGGAGGAAAACCCAAGGCATTGTTCTTTGCCCAGCAGCTCTTCCCTGGGTCGTCCTCAGCTGCTGTGAGAACTTGCAGTTGACTTGGGTTTGATACTGGTTTTCCAGCCCCTTTCTGTGCTGCCAGGCTCAGCCTCCTTTAATTTTAAGCATAGAAGTACATTGGGTTGGAGAAGGCACCGGCCTGAGACATGAGCAGAGAAGCAGAGCGGGCGCTGCCCAGGGCTCTTACTGGAGACCTCCAGCAGATGTGTGAGTACAGAGTGAGCCTAGGGGGGCTAAGAAGCTGGGTCCAGAGCTGGGCTCTCGCTCAGGTGCCTGGTGGGGAGCCATAACCTCCCACTGATGCTGCCTTTTCTTTTCCTCCTTGAACCTGGGTCAGCAGCTCCCAGCTCTGGGACGGACCACCTGGAGGAAGGGTCCTTCTTTTCTGTTCTTCTCCAGGTTTGGGGATTAATCATGACCTGCTCACCTGTGGGGGAGCCTGTCCTCTCCAAGCATGGCTGACTTGGGTGGGCCCTGCTCTGAGCCTGTGGAGACAGAAGATGAAATGGAAAGGCACACACTTTTCTGGCCTTAGGGTTCTGGAAGGTCGCTGCTGCTCGCCTGATTGGCTCAGAGCATCCACACTCATCTAAGAGAGGTTCCTGTCCCTGTTGCCTGTGCCTTCAGCCTCCCCAGCCCTCAGCCCTGACGTCAGCAGTGTTCAGCCCAGAAAGGAGCTGTAACTGCCACTTTAGGGGCCGTGAGGAGGAGATCTTTCTCTTCTCTCCCATCCACAGAGAGTCCCTGAACCTCCAGGCTGAGCTGGATGATGGGCTGGGTGCTGCGGAGACAGAGAGAAACCCTACAGAGCCCCTGTCCTTCAGGAACTGTTCAGTGTGCTGATTCCCCTTGACCGTTTCACCCATGACATTTAGGGGACAGAAAACAAGATTTAACCGGTTGGGCAGAGAAACCCAAAGCTGCCTTTCAGCTTGCTGTGCCATCCTGCCTCGGGGCAGTGCCGAAGCCATCTGTCTGGAAAGCGTGGTGCAGGGCGCCCTGCCTCTGGGCCTGGTGGCTGTGCCCAGCACTTCCCAGGAGGGCTTTGGATCCCCTCTGGGACCCCTTCCAGCCAGATGGAAAGGCACATCTGTTTTGCTGGCTGTTCTGCTCAGTCTGGCAGGACCCTTCCCTGGAATGATGTCTGAGGAGGTACTTCAGCTTTTGTGGATACACGGAAAGGCGCTTTGGGGGATGATGTGGAGCAGAGGACAGGCTGCATCACCAAATCCCGCCTTCCCTTCAGGGTTTGGTTTGGGCAGTTACTTGCCTCTGCGGGGGCTTGGCTCAGGGAAGGAAGGCTTGGGAGCCTGCCGCCCCTGTGTCCTAAGCCCTGGGACCTGCACCCACCCCTGTGCAGTCTCCCAGGAGACACCAACCGACCCTAGCTGAGCACCCTGGCATGGAGCGTGACTGGCATCCGATGGGCCAGGCAAGGCCAGAGATTCATGGCAGCTGTCACCGGGACAGTTCTGGGTTCTGCGCTGAGGAATCTGGAGAGTTCTCTCTCCTCCACTCACACCACCTGAAGCAGGTTGCCAGTGTCTGCAGGCTCCAAGTGAGCCCATCACCTGACTTCCAGGCAGTGGGGGTGACAGGAAGAGGAAGCAGTTCCTTGACATCAGGGCCATGTCTGCTCTTCGAACCTTCCCTTATCCAAAAGGGGAGCATTCGATTGCGTGTTTTCTGCGTATTTGTGGTTTTTTTTTTCAGAATTGCTAATTGATGGAGAAAAGGGAAAGACACTTAACATTTGTTGACTATTCACCAAACATTGCAGCGAGCCGTTAAATGCATCAGGCCTTAATCACGCCTCACAATGGTTATTTTCATCGCCTTTCACACGAGGAAGCAGATTCAGAAAGGTTAACCAAGTTGCAACAGGCACGCAGCCTGAATCAGTGGATTTCTTCCTGGGCCGACCAGCTGTCCGTGCTTGCCCGGGCTTTCTGGTTTGGGGAATTGTATTCTATTACTCATACAGTGACACCTCCAAATTAAAGTGAACCTGTTTGTCTAGGAGATGCTGCTGTGATTTCTTCTCAGAGGCCTGGATGCGAATGAGCTTCAGGGTTGTGTTCTCTCTTTAATCAGGGACACGATATCTGTTCTTCCTATACGAGCTGGCGTCCCTGAGTGTGATCCATGCTGGGGACATTTTCCTGGGAGTGGGGCTGGCTGTGGGAACCCCCGGACCCCCAGGAGGGGATGCAGGGAGGCTCAAGCCTGAGGCAGAAGCTTGGGCCACATCACTTCTGCAATGTCTCAGCTCTGAGGCTGTGACTTTCATAAGTGTGGTAAAAACTCTGGAAATATTCACAGCTCTCCCTGGATGTTAAGGTATCATAGTCCTGTTTTTTTTTTTCTTTGCTGATGCCAGCAGCAAAATCCCTGGAGAAAGTTAGTCATCTTAGTGGTCACTTTTTCTCCAAAGGGACCCTGAGAAATAGCAGCAGCTCATGTTCCAACTAGAAAACGTGCCCGGGAAACAGGAGAAAGTACAGGGCTAGGCCTAAGGCCTTTTCCTCTCCAAGCCTTGACCTTGTCAGAGGTAGAGCTGTCACTCAGGTAAGTAGAATGTGGTTACCACCTATGTGCCAGCGTTCCTATTGCAACTGAATACTAGCTACTGGCAAGCGCTTGCTGTGTGCCTAATTCTCGTTAGATCCCATAGCAAAACTAAGGTAGGTAATGTCCCCATTTCACAGATATGGAAACTAAGGCTTACGGAATTTCAATAATTGGCCCAAATTGCACAGCTAAGAATTTTGGTGAAGCCAGGATTTTAACCAAAGACGCTTCCAGGAGGTAATGGGCTCAGTGGGGTGCCCGGGGTGAAGAGCAAGGAGGAGCTGGCTGGGTGAGAAGTAAGGTGGGAATAAATATCAGAGGGCTGGGGAGCAGGCCTGGGAGACCTTGGCCTTTTCCCCAGTTCCGCCTTTTTCTCGTCTCCTCTTCCTGGCCCGGGTCCCAGGTCCCTTTTCTCCCTCTCCCCTCTTTACCCTCATCCTACTGGGATGCCCCTGCACCGGCTGGTCACAGTCGTGTTGTGCGCCATGCCATAGTTTTTCCATTCCCTCCTCTTCTTCTCCATGGTGCCCTCCCCACCTCCTTTCCCCTCTTTCTCTTCTTGCATCTATCTGCCAATTTTAGGGCAGCTAGGCTGTGTTGGAGGGTGGGAGACGCCTGGACTGCTGCTCATGAACTTGGGGTTGAGCCCCCACCCAAGGACCCTAGTCTGCCATACATAACTGCTGTTAAACCAGCACCAGCCTCACTTTGAGCTTAGATATGTTTAAAACCAAAATAGGCACCTTCTCCTTTGTTATTGACTTTTTGGCCCAGCATTTCAATCGAGATCATTTGACTTCTGATCTCTGTGATGTATCCTATCCACTATCCATCCCAGCTTTCTGAGAGGAGGGAAGGAAAGAGGAGACTGAAGTTCAAGTGCTGCCCTGGCAACTTTTTGACTCTGGACCTTGAATCAAGCCACTTTACCCAACTGGCTTTCAACCAGGGATGATTTGGACCCCCAGGGGACATTTGGCAATGTCTGCAGACAATTTTATTTGTCAGAATTCTAAGGGGGTATGCTACTGGCATTTTGTGGGTAGAGGCCAGGGATACCGCCAAACACTTCAGTGCACTGGGAAGCAAAGAATTCCTCTGTCCAAAACGTCAGTATGGCTGAGGTTGAGAAATCCCGATGGCCGAGCCTGGCTTTCTACTGCAAAATGAGTGTAATGATACCAGGCTCCCCCCTGCTTGGGAGGCTCCCCTGAGATGGATACGTGGAAATACTTAATAAAACTCCAAAGTGCTGTATGGGTGCCCACTCACCCATGTATCAGTTGTGACTGTGGACGCTCCATATCAATTAGCAGTGTAGCTGTTCACAAATGTAAAAAGTCACTGAGTAAAGGTTGACTAGGAGTGGACTCAGGAAGGACCCCTCTGGGGGTCCCCTAGAAGCATCCCTCCAGGTCCTCAAGGGTCCATTATCAATAGCCTCCAGGGTATAGTTGTTCAAACAGCTTTAAAAGTATTCAGCCACATCTGATGCAGGTTTTTATTTCTCCGTCATTACTTCAGGAGACCTAAACACATTCTCTCTGACATTCTTCCTGGTTTCCTCGCCTGCCTCAGAAGAAGAAATGAGGTTGGTTTGTTGAGACTTAGTGAACCCATTTCAGCTCTTTGTGATTTCTGCTTTTCCCTATTAATGCTCACAAATTACTTGTTCTGTAATCCAGTGCTATGTTTGCCAGTTGGAAGCGTCCAGAATCCAATTTGGCAAAACACTGGGCAAATATTTGCCCATCTTTAGTCCTCTGACCGTTCTTGTATTCTCTGCGCTGCCTTAAAGGTTACTAGCAGAGGTTCCTTGAACACGTAGTTGAATTATCTCATGGCTGCCTTGAAGACAAGGAAAGAGAGCAAGGCATGCTATGGGAACCCATCCTCTCCAGGGCCATCCCATAATTTGAGTTCTCTAATAAGCACCAGTGTGGGACTTCCTGGATAAACTTGAATTATCCAGGAAAGGGGAATAAGATTCAAATCAACTGATTTGTACCTTCTGTCTGACCCAAGAAAGGTTGGACTGACTGCTGTGAACCACTATAGGTTGTGACCCTCCAATGGGGGTCGATGGAGGTGGGCACGATGAACATGGTTTAATGAAATTGAATATAACAGCACAGAATAGAGATGCTAGAGCGCGTTGTGTAGAGTGGTGGTAAGTCCTGTTTTGCGAAACTGCTCTTTTCCCTTGTGTGTGTGTGTGTTGTTTGAGAAAATATCGGGGCATGCTATAAATTGGATTTCTTACGGTGGGTCACAATTAAAAAGGCTGGGAGAGCAGCAGGTGGTGGTCTCTGCAGACCCACATCAGAAGCGGCTCTAACATTGAGACTGTACATTCCAAAACACAGGCTCCTAGGGGCTGCCTAATCCCTGTGTGGTCAAGAGGCTCGAAGCCTCCCTTGACTGTTCAGTTTAGACCAGCCAGGAGAAGACAGGAGAGGAGGAAGGGATGATGGAGGGGCCTGACTCCTTCCAAAAGCCCAAGGCAATCTCAGCTGAGTGGGGATGAGATTCTCACACTCTGCCCTTTGGCTCCCAGCCCTACTCATTCCCATCAGTAGCTATAGTTCACCTTCTGGAAAAGCAGGGCTCTGGGCTGTCTGCTCACAGAAGTTGCCCAGAAGGGTCTGTTGTAGACAATGCTTCCTTGAAGGGCTCCTGGGTCCCCGGACAAAAGCAGAATCAGAGTTAGAGCCAAAATGCCCGCTTTGTTCACTGACCAGCTGCACTCTGTTCCACTTAGGCCTGAGGGATTTCAGGTCCGGGATTTCAGCTGAGAAAAGAGCCCCTGCATCCAGGAGAAGACCAGAGCCATGGACATAGAGCCAGGTGTTGAGATTTTTGCTGTCTCCTCACTGTTGGTGCTTGTCAGGAAAAGAGGAAAAGGAGAAACAAGAGACAGTGTTCACATTGGCAAAAATACTTACACAAAGCAGTGTTGTTGCAGGGAGAGCTCTTCTCTCCATCCTTCCGTCCTCCTTTCTACCTCTTCTTGTTTTCCTTCCTTTCTTCCCTCTTTCCTTCCTCCCTTCCAAGTTGGCATAATTTATATTATAATTTGGGCAATTCTGTATTTGGAGGATAAAGCTGTTAAACAACAGGCTCCATCCAGCCTGGTAATGGTTCGATGTGACCTGCCTGTGACGGCTGGCCCAGAAATAGCCAGCATGCTTATTGCCCAGACCCCAGGCTCTCAGGAGAAGCATTTAGGGTTTGGAGGCCAAGTTCAGCTCAGCAACTCTGGGGCTGGTGGGATGGGGCTCAGGGCTGGTTGATGTTGAGGATTCCAGAGCTGCAGAACGGAAGTGCTTTCTTTAGAAGCTTACCCTTTGAAAAATGAGTTCCACTTTCCTATTTATTTAAAGAGGCTTTTGACCATGTGTTTACAAAATATTTTCCCGCCGTTTCATGGGACTTGGGAAGTAGCAGTTGGGATGGTGTTCTTTTTACTCAAATGGAAAGTTGGGCTGGGCTGGGACCTAGGGAAAACTTGAAGTTAAAAAACCAGGCAAGGAGGATATTTTTAAAGCCATTCTGAGAGGCAGCCCTGGTGCAATGGAGAGAGAGCAAACATTGGAATCAGATGACTTGGAGTCATGTTCTAGCTCTTCTCCTTGAGCCTATTGTAGCTGATCTTCCCCTCCCTTAGAAAACTTGACAATCACAGGGTGCGAAGGCCCCATGAAAAGTGAAGATCAGAACCTTGTACATAGCAGGCCCTCGATGAATACTGATTTCCTCCCAGGCCCGTTATCCTTGTCTTCCCAGGACTGTCATGTTTCGTCACTGGCCTCCATCTGGGCTTCAGCGGGTACCTGGGAGCCCAGAACAGAGTACTTTGGACTCTGGGTGGGCTCTGGGCGGGCCTCCGGGGACCCACTGAAACCTGTCTTCAGGATCCAGGCCAAGGCAAGCTAGTGCTGCTCCCACAGCTCTTCCGTGTTTGTTTTTTCGTTTGGGGTCATTAAAACTGAACCCGTCAAGTGCAACGACGCAATAGGGAGAAATGGAACACATTTGGACGCAGAGCCCGCCACTGTTGAGATGGCACGATGGAGAGCTTGGCATCACAGCTTCACCATCTGTCAGGGCAAGTGGAAACTGGGCAGAGAACAGTTTGCTTTAGGACGTTGGTCTCAGGACTAGCAGTCTCCTTTCCTTGTTCCTCCACTAAAATTATTTGTTCTGTCGTGTATCAGGCCAAAGGCACTAGCCGAAATACCATTTTGCAAATTGGGGAGAAGGGGTGTCTGTTCATTCTAGGGCCTCCCCTTTCTTCTGCTGACTCAGGCCCAGGCTAAGGCACTTACATACATTTCCGGGGGTGGAGGGGCGCTTCTGGGGATGTTGGAAAGCCTGCTTGCTGGGTGTGCAGAGCTCGCCCCAGCCATGCTTGGCTACTGCCTGCCTCCTGCTACGGTGCAGAAGCCTTATGCTCTGAGGTTGGGAATGTTACAGACACATCTGAAGTTAGTTCATGGAGCAGAATGTGCATCCTTAACCCCAAAGACAAACTAGGTTTTTAAATTTTACAGTAAAATATACATAAAACATACCATTTGAACCATTTTCAAGTGTATAGTCCAGTGGCATTAAGTACATTCACCCTGTTGTGCAGCCATCACCACCATCCCTCCCCAGAACTTTCTCGCCTTCCCAGCTGAAAGTCTGTCCCCATTCAACACGAACTCCCCATCCCCACCGCCCCTGTTCCCTGGCTGCCGCCCATCTGTTTTCTGTCTCCGTGAGTTTGATGGCTCTAGGTGCCTCTTGTAAGTGGGGTTGTGTAGTATCTACCTGTTGGTGACTGGGTTATTTTCACTTACATTAGCCTAGAGTTCTCAAGATGCATCCATGTTGTAGCATGTGTCAGAATTCCCTTTTCAAGCCTGAATAATTATCCATTGTGTGGATATAGCACATGTTTTCACCGGTTCATCCGTCGATGGACACCTGGGTGCCTTCTGCCTTTGGGCTATGGTAGGAAACTGCTTCTGACACGTGGAGATGAAATATACAGGGAAAGGCCTGCTTTCTCCGCTTCCTCGTGAGGCAGGCAGGCTGAATAGACCGTGTTCTCTCTGTACAAGTGAGGGCGGTGGGTGTGCATGTGTCCGAGTGTCCATCCGTCTGACTGATCTTGTGTCAGGAGGGTATAAAAGTCCTGTGTCATATCTAGAGAGCTCTCCCTGCCCACCTGGCTTGTCCGAAGCTCTTGATGAAAAGGTAAACAGGAGGCGTGTGTGAGGCCAGTAGTGACGCGAGCTCCTCCCCTGGGTCCTGGACGACCCAGAAAGTTTCACTGCTCTGAGCAGCCTCGCCTTGTGCTTCCTGTACTGGGATGGCCTGTTTACCGCAGGGCCCAGCCATGGCAGGGGGAGGTCCACCCTGGGAGCCTGGCAGTCCTGGGCCAGAACCAGTCCTGTCATTTCCTGGGTGTGTGACGTGGACTAAGTCACTTAACCGCTCTTAACCTCAGTCTTTGAATTTAAGGGGATATTGTGTGTGTGTGTGTGTGTGTGTGTGTGTGTGTGTTAATCACAACATATCAAAAACAGTGAGCCCAGGACCTGGCTTATGGTCTGCAGGTAAAAAAAGCCTTTACCCCCTTTTTCTTCCCTTCTCCACCAAATAGTGAGCACCTTGCCAGGAGAGACCTTGTTTTCAACGCACATGGCTCCCCGGGCCTCACCTGCGCCTGCCGCAGCTGGAGGCTTATTAGCACTACGCTGGACACCCTGCGTGAGACAAAGGCTATTCCACAGCAGGGCTTCTCAAAACGACCTGAGCAAGCACAGCTCCCGTGGAACGAACTCGGGGCCTCTGAAGGGGACCACTGCGAAGCACTATTTATTTGAGTGGGTAAATTCCAGCTTGTTTGAAAAACGAAAACCTAATACTGGCCTCGTTACTTTTATGTTTTTGGTCATCGCCTTCTTGTCTGTGCGTGGCATGCTTTTAAAAGATTATTAGTTGGAACTTTACAAACAGGCCAGTTGTCAGAGGTCTTGGCAAGAAGACATATCCCTTTGGCTTTAGGAATTCGCTTAGAGCTAAATGTGTCTCCTTGGAAAGAGCGGTTCTGATCAAGTCGCTGAGTACTCGGAGGGGGGCGGAGGACTAACTCAGTCATCCAGCCCAAGGCGGATGGCGTGGCATCCAGACGTCAGTAAGGTGGGTGTTGGGGGAAGATTGAATGGTTGGTGATGGGAACAAAGAGAGTCCAAATCATTCTGAACTCCCTCCCCCACTCCCACCCAAGGGCCTCTGCCTTTGGTTTGACCAGTGACTCATACCAGCCTGCATGGTAGTCTGTGGCTCGGGCAGAGAGAAGGGTACCCGGATTGTTGGTGGGGTTCTGAGCGCCAGGGGAAAGGTAGAGGAGAAAGTTCCAGCATCGAGGCTCCGTGTGGACTGGAGAGGCCACTCCAGCACATGGGACCACAACCCCTAACCGTGACGGGCTCCTGCTACTGTCGGGGCTGCTGTTGGGGCTGCCTTGGCCACCGAGACCTCTCCTCTCTTTTCCTTGTGACTCTTATGTAGCAGAATGGAGGTGACTCCCCTCTTTGTCTTACATGGGACACCAAACAGAGGGGACCATCCTGGAAGAGCCTGCGGGTTTACATTCTGGGTCTCCAGGAGCAGCTCTGTAAAGCACGGCACCTGTCACCTATAGGGGCTGCAGTTCGAAAGGGGGCGCTCTTCTGCGCTGGGACCCCAAGGGTTGCAGACATTGTTTTCCCAGTAACGCCACTCATGCCATCGGTCACTTCTGAGGGTCTCGAATCATTGCTTTGCCCTATCTGAAGGGTGATGGCTCTCAGGAAGGGTTAAGCCCAGTGTTTTTCCTTGCCTTGGACTATGGCCAGGCTTGGTATTGCCTTCCACTTAGGTCTGTTTATCCTAAGGAAAACTTAGGCAGATTGGGAGCTTTCTTCTGTTTCTTATTAAAAATAGGGGAGAAGAAAAAAAGTGCTGTTGCAGAAACTCCCTCAGCTGGTTGTGGCAGATTCCTGGTTCTGTAGGAGCGGCTCTTCCCTGTCCCCAGATGCCTGTGGGAGTTGATGAGCTCCTTGGGGAGGTACATGGATGGTGTCTTTGGACTTTGGCCTTTGTTGTCTTGGGCAGAGGGCCACATATAAGTTGCCCTTCAGAGCAAGGAGTGATTTTGGTGTCGCCCAGGCTACCGGACCTGCTGCTGTTGGCTTCTTTGTGGCCCTATCTCTGCGCCAGGCAGGGTTGGGCAATGGCAGAGCCGTGGGGTGCGGGGGGAGTGCGGGGAGAACACCGTGTCTCTAGGTGAGTGGAGCTGATGGGACTGGGTTTCAAGGACATCCTCCATCTGCTGGCCTCTGGGTCGGCAAGTTCAGAGGCAGATTTGGACTCAGCTCACTCACGGCCCTTTACTGTGGGTGGCGCCAGAGGTCCCATGGGGAAAACTGCTCCCGAGATGAAAGGCCGAGTGTTTTCCAGGCTGAGCTGGAGAACAGAGACGAGGGAAATGGGTGGCCCATGGGCTCGTGGCAGATCCACACCCTATTGGTCCCTTTTTAGGCCCACTGTGGGTGGCCCAGTGTGGACCGTGGGTGAGATTTCTGTTTGCCTCCAAGGATGGGAGCCATAGAAGCTCTCTCTTTACGAACCCTTCACGGTCCTGTCTCTCATGGTTTAAATAGTTGGCATCTCTTCTTGCCCAGAGTCTATTTTACTCCACTCTGAACTTCCTTCAGCCAAGCGTAAGTGATGCTATAAGAAGATGCCATTTTTAGGGATTCCTTTTTCTACGCCAACTGCAGTACTGGAAACCCAAGGCAGTAAATGACTTGTGCCACATCAATGAGGTGGGAGTTGGTCCAGGTTTCAACACTGCCCGGAGGCTCAGCCTGAGGCTGGTCACTCCAGGGGCTTTTGTTGTCCCATAGGGTCACGGCCTCTTGAGCATTAACTCTTGCTTTTCCTCTGTGCCCTTCTGCACCTCCCCCTGCGCCCCAGCCCTTCCCAGCACCACGTAAGCAGCTCCAAGTAGCCCCCAGGGCGTGGCGGCAAGTTCACACTTACCACGCAGGACTCCCGTTAGGAAAACTGCACACACACCCAAGCCCTATGGGATGTCTTTTTCCAACGTTGTGCAGAGCTACATAGCCCATTTCAAAAAAGCAATCTCTGTTCGACAGGAGGCACGCGGTCAGAGCGGAGGCCACACTGGCTGGGGGTCTGTCGTGTTAGGTCTCTGCTGGGGTAGAGGGTGCGTCACGCCACCGGCTGGAGGAGGTTCGAGCCTCTCAGGGTGGGGAGAGGCAGTGCAGGAGCTTTGTGTTTTCCCTCGGAGCTTAAGGAGCTCTGACCTGTCTGATCCTTCTGAATTTTTCCCGTTTCCCCAAAGCCCCAGGTGCATCCTCAGCTCTGGCCTGTAAAATACTTGAGGGGACCCGAGTGCTGTCATGGTATTTCTGTGAACCCAGGGGAATTTTTCCACTTCCTTTGGTAGCTAACCACGACCTCCTTTCCAACCAACACCAGACATGCCAGAAATGAAATTCAGCCCACGGAGTGAGTGGCTAGGGAATGGAACCACTCTTTAGCCAGTTCGAGCCTCGCTGTTGACTTAAGGTCAGGTGCTTCTGTGGCCTGTCCCCTGGCCACCCACCTCTACCACCTCATTACAGCAGACTAAACCGGTTGGGAAGCCTGCTGGCCTGCGTGGCTTTCCTGTGGGTTGTCCTGGGGTTTCCTGTGTGCGTGGGGGGCTTATCTGTCAGGCTGGATGGGCTACTCTTTCCTGTAGCAGCTCGCCCTATTCATCTGGGGTGGGAATCTTCATCCTCCCCCACTGCTCACAGCACCGTCTGCACGCATCATTAGTTTCCAGGTTGCTCCCCATTTATCTGCCCAGGGGTAGCCTCTGCCCGAAAACTGCCCCATCAGCCCTTTGCACTCAGAAGCAAGCTGCTTCATTTCCCCAGATCTAGAGCCTCGTGACCAAGAATGGGGATTTTTTTTCCTCTTACAGTGTGTTTGGGCTTTTCATTAGTTCTAAATACTGAACTAAACACGTGGTACATGCTAAACATTCCAGCTGAGCGAGACCCAGTGCCTGCCCTGGATGGAGGAGCCGGAGGTGTAGCTGGTCACGGAGATGTGCAATCGTCTCAGAACCAGGCGTGCAGGGACAGGGCGGTGGCACAGCCAGGCAGGGATGACTCCTGCCCCGGGGTGTGCTGGGAAGCCCCAGGCGAGAGCTATCTGGGGAGGTTTCCCAGAAGCAAGAGAGTCAGCCAGGTCTTTGCTGTTGAGTTTGACTTCAGTGGCTGGACGGGGAGGAAAGTAAAACTCCAAGTTGAAAGATCCCACAACCAAGGGACCTGAGAGAATGTGGCGGGACCGGGAAATGGTGAGTGGGCTGGTGTCTCCAGGACTTAGGGCAGGGGTGGGGAAGAGCTGGAGTGTGTGTGCCGAGTGTCCTGACTGTGGTGCTCCCCGGGAGCTGAATTTGGAAGTGTCACTATTTCAGGAAATGCAAATATCCTGTGGGTGTCAAGCTTTAAAGGTGGTATCCATAAATCTAGGCATAGAGAGGTAACTCTGACGACAGGGGTTTGGGTTGTGTCTCTTACCACGTTGTTCCCATTGAAGGCCTTTTTCCTCCCTGGTGTGAGGAAGGCTACCTCCTTCATCCCCTACCTTGGTTTCCATGTCTGCCCAGGCTCTAAAGGGGACCCAGAAACCAACAGTTTCTCCTGACCCTCATTCTGCTGTCCCGGCGTAGGACCTGTGAATCAGCCTGATTCTGAATTCCATATTCTGCCGCTCCAGGACTGTGGGCCCATGGGCGTGAATGGTGGGGGGGCGGGTGCTAGGAGGAACAGAACAGCACCCTGGCCTTGGTGCCTCTTGACCCTGAGCCCATGTCAGTAAAGGCGTCAGGCCCTCTGTCCTGTGGGCGGATGTGAATGACTGCAAATGCAATATAGCGCCAGAATACCACTTTAAAGGCGTGAGGCTTGAGAACCTCACTTGCATCCATTTGCATCCCTGGCCTTCCCAAGGGCTGGTTCATCGGCCTCCTCGTTGTGGAAAGGACTTTGTGCCCAAGAAGGACTCTTAGAGGTCCCAGTTCTGGGACAAGAATGGCTTTGGGTTTGTATGGACTGCACCTGTGAGTGTCCCTTCCTGATTAAAAAAAACAAGTGCTACCTTTTGTCTTCCCCTCCACATGCGGGCATTCTATGCTGGCTTTTGAGAGAGAATAGTTGGGTGGGGTAGGGGTGGTCTACAGGCTGGCAGGCCTGCTCCTTGTGGAAGCCTTGTGCCAGGCAGGCTGGCCAGAGAATGCCTGGTTACAGATGAGCAAGAGTTTCTCCTGGTGTGAGTTCTTTGGGGGCAATTCTGCACTTGCTTCCACATTCCCGTCTTGTAATACTGTGCTGGCTGCATTTCATTGCCTTGGTTTTTCCTCCTACAGGCCCCAACATCAGTGCTTCATGCCAAGGGTAAGAGAATTCTCAGTTGGTGAGAACTGGGTTCTGCACAGGAGCTATTTTTCTATTAGTTCAAGTTCATTTACTCTTTGTGTTGGAAACATCTTCAAGATCCAGAAAGCCAGAGGGCTTGTCAATATGGGGCATGCCTATGGTGTTAGAAGGACTTCCATGTCCTCTTTAGCTGGAATTTAACATTTCCAACACTTTGGACAGGCATGTTATAAACTCTCTTTGCAAAGTGCCTTGTGGTACTCTCATTTCTTTCATTTTTTAATATGAAATTTGGTAAGATGAAAACTTCTGTTCTAGGACATAGACCTCTAAGGTGTTTGGCGGTTGGGTTTTTTGAGTTCTCTTTAACCTTGGCCTTGGGTAGCTGCCTTGGCTGTTTTGCAAATGAGAACAGGAGAGAGGCACAGAAAAGAGGGAATGACGGCTTGTCCAGACCACGGTTTTAGAATTGAGAATCACACCAGCCATCTCCCCATTTCACAGTTGGCCTATAGGGGGCCGGGGGACATAGCATGGTGGAGAGAAATGGTCTGTGGTACACAGACATGGATTCAAGTCCCGGTTCTGCCTCTGATGAGTTACATGACCTTGAGCAAGTCAGGGGATCTGCTGAGCTTGTGTTTTCTTACTGGTGAATCACAGTAATCTTAGTCTCAGCCTCAGGGCTGTTTTGAGCATCGTAAAAATCAATGTATATGAAAGCTCTCCATCAGCTCTATGGGCACTAAAGGAGAGAGGATGAAGAGGAGAGCTAATCACATTGAAAGGAAGGCCTTTTATGCTGGCCTGCTCAGAGTGAATCACCTCCTTCACCCTGAGACACAGTCCCCGAGGTCTGTCTCTTCTGCCCAGGCTTACACACATTTGTACAGGCAACAAATTCCAGTGCCGGCTGCTTCTCTGGGGCCTGGCTCCCCTCAGAGCGTCATGGTTTAAAGTAGGAGGGAGAGCGTAGACGTGGGTCCTTGGGCAGACAGACCTGTCTCAGGCAGAGCTGCTTGGGGTGACACAATCCAGGGTGACACAATCCAGTCCGATTGCCACCCACCTTGGGAGGTAGAGTTGCGGCCAAATGCACTTGGACTCACCCTCTAAATATGCACCTTCTCCTGAAGCTCAACTTGAAAGTGGCCAAGGGCCTGGAGGTGGGGAACAGATGCTGGAGGTATCCTGGACGCTGGAACTGCAGCCCCGCCTGCTTCCCACACCGTGTTTAGCCTCATTTAGCTTTCTCAGCTCCTCCCCAAGGAGGTATGAGTCTCACTTTCCCAGAGTTCCCTGTGAAGGGCACTGTCAGCCCACAGCATATCTTCAGACCGCCTACAAGTTAGTCTCCGGCGCAATTGTTGGTTAGCCGTCACAGGTGTCATCTGCTGGGTACCCACATACCAGGCAGTGTCCCAGTACAGCTGCTCTTAAAGGAGCCCTGTGAGGGAAGCACTATCATCATCCCTGTTTTACAGACGAGGAAAGGAAGGCTCAGAACAATAAGTGGCTTGGCCAGCGTCACCCAGTGGGCAACGGGCAGGAGCTAGGATTCAAATTTCTGTTTGCTTGGCCCCAAAACCTTTGTTCCACCTTGCCCCCTCACCCTTCACTGCCAATCAACAGAAGTCCCTTTGGCCTTTACCTATCTCCAGAATCCTGCTGAGCTCCCCAAATATATTTGTTTTTTAGCTCTCTGTCTCGGGCGAATATGACCAGACACCAGCCCAGGGGTTCTCACCTAGCCTGCGAGTTAGGAACATGGGAGTCCTAGCCAGTTCCTATCCAGACTGCAGTCCAAACCAAGTACGTCAGAACCCCTGGGACTTGGACCCCAGGAACAATGGCATGGCTCCCAGGTGAGGCTGATGGAAAGCCAACGTTAAGGGCCCACTGCACTCTCCACCTTGCCTTCAGCTGGTGGAGTCCCTTTGAGTTATGGAGGTGAGACAGTGGCAGCTGCCTAGGATCGTTCAGGAGGCCAAGAGATTCTTCAGCCAGCCCTTTAGGGGGCCACCTCCATGGCCGCCATACTGTTTCCAGGTAGCTCTGCAACTGACTTTTTATTTCATGGTGTCAATCACCCCATAAGCTTACAAGCAGCACTCGAACTCCCAGCTTGGGCTTCTCAGAGATGGACGCTGGAATACAGGCCTTTGTTTAGAAGGAGGAGGTGGGGCGTTGTCAAGAGAGTTGGGGCGTTGTCAAGAGAGGTGGGTGCACAGGTTTCCAGAAAGATGGCCAGCTGGACCTGCGTTCAGCGCTTGGGTTGGGGCATTTAAATGTTGCAGGTGAGGAAGGAAAAAGCACAGATCCAAATCTGCAGGATGCAAAAATATGAAAACTGGGTTTTAAAATAAAAGGCTACTAATTTTTAAATCAAATCTTTTACCTGGACTAGGTGTTCCTTTGTTGCCCCAGGCAGTTACGGGAAGGCAGCCTGACATCAGACAGGCCTGGGGGTTGGACCGGGGTGCTGGATTTACCAAAGTTTCAACACTTACCCACGCCGTGCCCTTGCCGGGGAGGCTGTGAAGACTAAAGAGAATGGAATCAACCTCTCTCACAGTGCCAGGCACAGGGTGTGGGACCCAACCCCTACACACTGTCTTCCCTTCCTTCCCTGCCCCATTTTAATGATGGGGATGTCAGTTGCTCTGTCTGCAATAGTACACTTGCTAGTCAACCCAGTGGTAAGGAAGTAAAACCCCTCGAGAACAGAAAGGCAGGTCTGGGGGACGTGCTATCCACAGGCAAGGAGAAAGAAACCATCTGGTTTCTCCCTGGGAAACTGTAATACCCCCCGGGCTGGTCTTAAATCTTCTCACCGGACCACCGGGTCTGACAAGATGAGAGGAAGCGCATGGTTGGATTTCTGACAGAGGGGCCCAGCTGAAAGACCACCGAGGTGGCATGAATAGTTTTGTCACCCTTGGTGAATTTTGGTTTCAGATGGCGGTGCTTCTCATAGGCACTGTCAGGTGCAATGCCGTCACCCCTCAGGCTGACCATTTCCTGTTTGGGACTTGGCAATAGGAAGGAGCGTGCCCACACTGAGCTTATTGACAAGGGAGTGTGTGTGTTGGGGTGAGGTGTTGCATTCACTCAGGATGGGGTGGAGCCTTGTCCCTCTCTGTTTATCCTCGGGACAGGCTAGCTCTCTTGTGCCCAGGGGCTTCAAGGAAAGCAGGCAGCGTGAAATGGTGAAAGAGGCATTTAAAATGTCTCTTGGACGGCACCTCCCTGGCTCAGTTTCCTCGGTCTGACTTTCCTTTGGTTTGAGTTGCATCCCAATGAAGCTGTGCCTGTTCTCTAAAGGGTTGCTGTCTCGGATGTGAGCCTCTTTGCAAATGGCCTTGCTGTGTCCCCTTTTTCTTCCTCCCCAAACTGGGAGGTGTTGCTTTCCTTTTACATAAGAATCGCGAGTAAATTAATAGAATTAATGACGGTAAAGGTGCCTCTCCACTGAACTCCTTCACCGAATGTACCTGGACAAAGACCCTAAGACATTCAGCATTTACCTCTCCAGGGGAACAGTCGCTGTTCCTCCCACGGCGCTTGGCTGCCCTCTGGCTCTCCTGCAGCCCACCTCTGTCCAAAAGGATGCGCATTAAATGTCAAGAAGCAGGATTCTTTGGAGGGTTTCGATGAGTTGGGCCTTTGGGTACCAGAGAGGGCGGATGTTGGAAGGGATGTCCCCACCCTCAGCCCCACCCACCTGGTGCTCAGCCTGGAAAAGGTGAAAAGGTGTGAACAGGAGCCTGGAGCACTGCCATGAGGGCAGAAAATTCGGCCCCAGAGCCCGGCCTGATGCTCCCAGCCAATGGTGGCAGGCCAGGAGGGGGTGGTCTCCATTAGACTGTCTGGGGTGCAACAAGGCAGAGGTGTCACTGTCAGTAGAAAAACAGCGGGTTCTTGGGACTTTTCGCGTTGCCCTTTCTGCCCCTTCGGCGTTTAAGTTTGTTTGAAATGTGTTGGACATCCATTGTACATTGGATAAGTCCAGAAAACTCTAAAGAAATGAAAACTACCGATACTCACCCGGTTGGGCATTTTTTCCACTAAACATTTTTTAAAAGTTGCTTTCATACTGTTGAAATGCTATTTAAGCATGCCCTTTTGGGTTACTCTGATAAAAGAAGAGAATTTCCATCGTCTTATCTGCCTTCTCCCTTAAAAACCACTTCAGGAGGGAAGTGGAATATGAACGAAGGTCATTCCCCACAATTCAGCTTTTTTTGAGACTATCCCAAGACCACGGAATTTCAGAGCCGGGTATTATTTTTGAATTTGTGTGGTTAATTCTTCCGTTTTGTGGACTGAGACTCAGAAGTGACATGACTTGCTAGGGATTGCCTAATTCCTTAGCGGAAGACCTGGAGGTAGGAGAACCCAGGCATTCTGCCTGGGAGGTGAGGCCCCTCCCACAACTCCAGGAGCACAGATCAGCGCACTTACTTGCAGGTTGGAAATTTAATGTCAAGGCAGGAAAGGGAAGAGGGGAAACATTAGAAAGGGACAATTGTCTTTGAAATTCTGGTACATTCTAATTTCTTGTTACAAATGGAAACAAAGTGACATTTTCTAACACTCTACATAGATGCTGTTCCCATTGGAAGAAAACGCCAGCAAGAGATGAGGCTCCCTGTTCTTTGGGACGTGTGGACCAATCCTAAAGAAGCTGGCCCCGGGTATCCCCTAGCCCAAGTCTTGCCAGCTGTGTGCCTTTCCCTGGCCAGCCACCCTTCTCTCTTCCTGCGTCAATAGCACTTCTGCTGGGGCCTGTGCCCTGGATGTGCCCCTCTTTCTGGCACTCCACTCAGTGCCTGCCCTTTGTCACCTGCTGGACGTATTCACTGACATCCCTGTGTCACTTCCTGGGAAGCATCACTCATCACTCAGCTAGTTTCCTTCCATTGAGCAGCCTAGGATATGTCTACTCAAGACTGTGTAAGAATCTGATCGAAGCCTCAGCCCAGGCTGGCTCTCTGACTGGGGCTGATAATGGTAATAAAAACGAACACCTAGAGAGCGTGGAACTGCCATCTCATGGTGTCCGAAGCTCACTTTGTAGATGGGGAGAGGGATGGGGCACAGACGGGCCTGCCCACGGTCACACAGCCGGTAAGCGGCAGAGCCAGAACTCACACTGAGACCCCGTGTCCAACCACTGACCAGACTGGCTGGTTTCCTCGGGGACCCAGCCCCGTGCCCACTAGGTGGTGGCCTTACTTTCTGGGCCCTGTCCTGAGTTTTCACAGCAACCAGTGTTCATTTTGCATCATTTTATTGTCCTTTGGGCATTTTTGTCATGCTTCAAAACTAATTGTGATTTAGTTACTGGTTCTCTTGTAAAATTTTTCATATGAATCATATTAGAAAAATAGTCTTACCAGCAGTGTCCATGTCCTGGTTTGGGTCCTGGAGAAATGTGGAGGTGTGGCCTGAATCCAACAAATCTGTTAAAATGTAGATTCCACCATGGACTGGCTATATATATATATTTTTTTTTTAATTCCTTCATTGGATATGTCTCAGAGTATTCACATAATGCCTATACAAGCTCGATATAGCAAGTGAGGTGACACCGGAGAAATCCCTATGCAGGTGGAGTAACACATTACCAGATGTCTAAAAGTGAAGCTAGTCACCTGCCTGCCCCTCAGGCCTGTCCCTCTCCACATTAGCCGTGTTCCTCCTCCGGGCACCTTCCTTAGCCTCTCCAGGGTTGTTTCCTGGTCCCTAATCCAGGATGACGCCCACTCTGAAGGACTAAGGACGGTGCTCGTAGAAAGTGCTCTTCAAATATCAGCTGCAAAGTGGAGGGGGCAACATGTGTTAGGGGTGTAGGAAGTTGCCTTTGGCCACAGAAGGAGGGCTTCCCCACTCTCTTTCTCTGGGCTCCAGCATCTTGCAGCCTCTGGCACAGGACAGAGCCCAGCAGAGACGGCAGGCGTGAATCCCAAAAGGCGTGGAAGGTTCCGTGGGAGCACACCTCCCCCACGTGGAGCCACAGCCGGGGTGGATCTGAGTCCCAGACTTCTGATCCTGGCTCTGGGCTTGTCTGAGGTTCAAGTGAGGTCAGAGAACTGAGGAGGAAGGAGACTACCCTAAACCCCATCCCTCCCCTCCCCCCTCTCTCTGAAGGAAACCTCAAACAGCTCCTTCTGCTTGTCTCCTGCACCCACACCTCTTCCTGCTTTCCCTACCTTGACACAAAGGTCTCTCCCCAGCCTGGTGGCACCTTGCCTGGGGTGCTAATAATAGAGAGGGGTAGACTTGCCAGGCAGTGAATCAGAAGGCAGTGTATGCTCTTCACCGGAATCCTGGCAGACTCTTGCGGGGCTGACTTGTAAAAACCTTTGTGAGCAGAATGGGCCTTTGTGTGTCCTGGGAACTCCTGCCTGAGGGCCATGCCATCCTGGAAGGAGGATGGGGATGCCTCTGGCCTCATGATCCTAGGAAAACACTGTTTCAAGTAGCTCTAGGCTTCCAAACCAGCCTGGGGGCCCAGGAGGAGGGGGGTTCATTGGCATGGCCAAGGGCCTGCCAAGGTGCTCAGGGGAAGGAGGGTAGTAAGTACGAGGCGCCTGCGTTGTATGCTCCCTGAAAGGCAACAACACAACATGCTTATATTAATCCTTTGCGAAATAAGACAAGTGAAACCTTCAGTTTTCCTGCTTAAAACAAAAACAAACAAAAAAACAAAACAAAAAAAACACTCCAAAAGCCTTCTGCCCAATTTAGTGGGTTGTTTTGGAACTCGCCTGGATAAACTTACTTAGAAATTATTGAAGAATTTGTCTGGACAGCTACCTGAAATTCTTTTTAAATCAGGATAGGAGAAACGTCTATTAAGGGATTAAAATAAAACGCTTCCAGATTTGGAGGTTATTTCCAAGGCACTTTTGCTAGATAATCCCTTGCACTTGGACGATGTTTTGTGGTTTACAGACCACTTTCACATCTGCTTCCTCACTTGGTTGTCACAATAACCTTGGGAGCCAGCAGGGCCTGTCTTGTTATTATCCCTGTTTTACAAATGAGGAAGCCAAGGCCTTGGAATGTCGAGTGGTCTGTTCAAGGTCGCCAGGGGGCGGGGCGCTGGGTGGGAGGTGGAGAGAGCATCTAACTCAGCTCCGCTTTTCTTTAGCTGTTCTGTCCCCACTGAGATGAAACGTGATGGTTCCTGAGACCCAAGGTCCCTTTGAACTTAAATTAACCCGCGAGTTCTTTATGTTGTGTGTGGACCTGCTGGTCCTTGCTTTTCTGAACTGCTTCCTTTTCTGCCTCAGCATTGGCATGTCAGATTGGAAGCAAGATGGCTGACTTTCACTGGGCCCAACGTCAGCTGCTTCTGCATGGGCCATGGCGGCGTGGACTGGCGTGGGAATGTCCGTGATTATTCTTTCTGCGTGGCTTTAAATGTCAGAATTACCTTGCAGGTAATCAATCGTGAGCTAAAAGTCCATGCACAAGAGGCATCAGGCTGCAGCCAGATGTTCATTTTAATACATGGAAAATATGACTCAGAACTGGGTCGGTCTGAGCCTCCAGGCAGGCAAATTAAGCCATTGAGGGTGATGTCTTTGTCTCTGGATGGCAGAGAATGTGGGAGCAGGGGGCCCTGGGTTCAGAGAGTTGCATTTATTGCTTCTCACTTCTTCTATTCAGCCTCGTTTATACCCCTCTGCCCAGACTGTATTGAATAGTCTACTGCTGTTCTGCAGAAATGTGGACAGAATTATAACAGGGCTCAGAAGGGTGAGTTGGGGCGAAGTCAAGTGGAAATGTAGCTGAGGGGATGAGTTTGAGAAGCCAAAGGTCAGTGCTCAAGAAAGCTTCAGACAGACTTTAATCTTGGTGACGGTCACAACCTGCGTTTGTAGAGCACATTCAAGTTTCCGGAAAACCTTCATCTTTTTGCCTTATTCCGTATGAGTCTCATGGCAGCCGAGGATGTGAGCAGAGCAGTCAATAATATCCCTGTTTTATAGAGGAAGTGGAAACCGAGAAGCAGGAAGGTTGAGTAATTTGCCCAAAGTTCCACAGCTAGTAAATGGCAGAGCCGCGACGGTTAACTCGGTGTTCTTTCCGATCTGCCATCCAGCCTTCTTTCCCTTCCTTCCTTCTGCCCGCCCTGAGCTTCCCCGGGGGCTCCTGGCCGTTCCCTTTGCTCAGAGGTAAGGGAAGTGATGGTGAGGGTTTTCCCAGTGCCCGAGATGTCTGTCGCTGGAAAAAAAGTGGGCCAGTATCTCTGTCCCGATCTGTGCTTAGGGCTTGAGGGGGATGGGCCCGAGTTTTAGACTCCTCTGGAGAGTGCTTGTGCAAGCGTTTCCAAGTGCGGCCAGCTTGCACGCTGCTAGTGGAAAGTAGTAAGAGTTCCATTTTCCTGTTTCAAGCGAGCATTTCCCCCTTGGGGTTAGAGTAACCACTTCCTCCTCAGCACCCAGTGGAACGTGGTAAACACCAGTCACAGCCGAGTATTCCCTTCTGAGAGCCGTGTTGGGTTCCTTTTTTGTCCCCTCTTGTCTTCAAGTGTGAACACACACACACACACACACACACACACACACACACACACAGGGTTCTTAAGGACAGGTCTCCTTGCCCTCTGGCTGACAGTTCCCAGAATAGCCTGCAGTGGCCTTTAAAACAGAAAACCCACACAAAGGTCATATGCGGTTCTCGTGAGGTCCTTTGTCACCCTGTCTCACTTTGGAGGGACTTGGGCTGGAGTCTGCTGAGGAGGGATACAGAGCCGTTAATTATTGGAGGTGCTGGATGAGCCAGAGGCCAGGTGTGTGGGTGGGCAACATGGAGGCAGGCCCAGGAGTCATCGGGATGATAAGGAATAGACATCGCCGAAGTTATTCCGACAGTGGCGAGGCAGGCAGAGCAGGACTTGGTAGTTAGGTGGTGAGGCAAAGACAGCAAACAGGAATTCTACGGAGACTAAAAAGGGTGTGAGGATAGACGGAAAAGGTGATTAAAACATTGAAAGAGAGGCGCCTTCATTTTAGTTAGATGTTTTAAAAATACTTTAATACTTTTTTTGTCGTTGTTGGTTTGGGGTTATAAGAACTTCTTCTGAATTCCCCTCAGTTTTTCTTAGAGTCTTTGAGAGCATGGGATTTCATCACCAGAAAAATTATTCTGGGGAGCTGATCACGCTGACTCTCTGGGGGACGGGGATGGGGCCGGGGGCTGAGGCCAAGAGAGACCCAGTTGGAGGCATATATGGCTATAAAACCCCTCGACTCCCTGCCCCAGCCATGCCTGACTGCGCCAGAGAAGGGGAAAAAGTAAAGCTACTCTTTGTGTGTGTTTGTGCTTAACCTTTATGCGTTATTAAACAGAACAATACCAGAGAAGGTCTCTGAGCCTATCTGGTAGAGATCTCTGGGCAGAATAAGCAGGAGCTTCCTGCAACTCTGGCAGATTTGCAAGACAGTCCAGATATAGAAACTTATATTACAAACAGGCTTGTCGTGTTTCCTACTTTGTGCAGCTAGGTGATAAAGCTGAAAGGCCAAGAAATCTAAACATATGGCATCCATCTAATGCATGTGATGTGTATCATGTTTTGATCTATGTCTGCAGGCTCCAAAGGACCTGTCGAAGATTTCCGTATGTCTAGAAAGTGTAGGAGAACTTGGGGGGGCAGCGGTGCTGAACTGCTTGGCGCTGACTCCACCCCTGGCCACTGGCAAAGCTCTCTGGGCAGAATAAGCAGGCACTTCCTGCAGCCCTGGCAGATCTGTGTTGGCCTTCCTCCGATCACCCCCATTCCTAGGCCAGACAGAACCTACATGTCCAAAGCATCCCTACGTTAAATGGGAATGGCTAGAAAACCGTCCTTGTCATACACGTGGAGCATTACAGAGTGTGTCCTCTGCCGGTCAGAAACAGGATGCTGGTTAGGAAGACACATTGAGTGTGACAGGTTTTCTCAATCACTAGAATTGGGGTACAGAAACCAAGTGCAGGCTCTGTTTCTGGAACCTTCTTCCTGTTTGTCTGCCCTAGTTCACATCTCTCTTAGGAGCTTCTGAAGAGAGTGAGGTGGCTGTACCACCTGCTCAAACTGGGAATTCCTTCCAGGACCCCACCTCCAACCGGGGGCTCACCTGAGGCCGCTCCCCAGCCCAGGCTCACTGACAGGGTCCCCAGCACCAGACCCTTCCCACTTCCCCATTGTCCAGACCCTTAGGAGACACTTTTCTTTGCATGGGGATCACAGGTCCAGGTTCCAGTGGGAACAGGAAGCACCCAAAGACAGTCATGGTCTGAAGCAGAGTTTTATTTTTTCTCCAATCTGTCTTCCTCTTACCTGGACAATTACAGAGGCCTCAAAAGTGATCTTCTTTGGTTTCCGCTTTTCTCACGTGCTTTCTACTCCCCAGGTCTGCTCTACACCAGACCGAGTTACCCTTTTAAAACATAAGCCAGATCGTGACACCCTTCCCTCAGAACCCTCCAGTGCCCGCCCCTTACATCAAATCCCAAAGCCTAAACACAGCCTGAGGAGCTCTGCGTGAGATGCCCTGGCTTCATCCCACGTTCCCCTTTTGCTCCCTGGGTTCCAGTCTCTTTGTGGCTCTGGTTGGCCTTGCGCCTGCCAAGCCCACGGGCCGGGCCTCTGCTCTGGGCTGTTCCCAGGAGTGTGCAGGGCTCAGCTCCTCAGTCCTGCGGCAAGGCCTTCCCCAGTCCCAGCCGAGGTAGCACACCCATCTCTCCAGCCCCGGGCCACTCCTCTCCACCTTGCTGTTTCTCTTCAAAACACTTGCTGCTGTCTGATGTACTCGGTACTCATTTCTTCATCATTGCCTCCCTCCACATAGAACCTAAGCTTCTCCAAGGGCAGGGGATTCGTTCCCCACAACATCCCTGCACCTAGGGCAGTGGCACGTGGCGGGCACTCTGTAAATACTTGCCCAACGTACAGGAACAAATGAATGCATTAGTAGCAGCATGGACTGAGCTGTGTGTCGGGCATCGTGTTGGGGGCCAGGTTACAAGGATGGCACTCAGGGTCCCTCTCTTGAGGAGCTCATGAGTTTGAACTCCTCTCCGTGCAAGGCTTCCCACACTCCCTTTTACCTCTCCTGTCCTTGAAAGTGCTTTTTGGATATGGGGAAGGCCCCTCCACGGTACCATCCTAGCCGCTTGTTATCAAAATGACCCTCCGCAAATGTTCCCGGGACCCTAGAGTTCCATGGGGTCCCATTGAGGGGATAGTCTTGACCTCATGGAATCTACACAGAGAAGCAGGAAGTTCTGTTTCTCGCCTAGGTGAAGGGCCACCCCGGAGGATGCTGTGTTCTCCAATCCATGCAGGGAAAAGGACTGAAGATTTTGGGGAGACATGTAACCTGTTGATTCGGTGATCTGTACACATTTTATTTAAATTGTAAAAGCAAACTAGCCACAGGACAGACATTTGGAAAGAGTGAATGATGATATAAGTCATCATAACCCTACCCTCATAACTAAATGTACTGAGTCTGTGGATTATTAATTGGTTAATTTATATTCTATCTTCAAAAAGGATTTGAGGATGCTTATAAACTTATAGGCAGTGCCTTAGAATATAATAAATAGCTAAGAAATCAGAGCAAAGGGTCAAATAGTTTTGTCGAAATCCATGTAAACTTAAAATGCAGACATGCATACTGATACAGCTATTTTTATAAATTGGTGTGTTCCCTCCCTGCCTTTGGAAGTATGTACATTTTTATAGCCTATCATGCTCCCCCCCAGCACGTATTAAAAAATATCCATGTTTCTTCCTTTCCTTTCCTTTTTTTTTTATGGCTTAGGTGCACATGTTTCTTTCTAACTCTTATTGTTCAGGCCTGAGTGATCAATCCTAAGGATGTGCTTCTAATTTATTTAACCATTCCTCCATTGTTGGGTGGCGGGTTATTTTTAATGCTATTGTTAAATAAACAATGGCATAATTAACATCTTTGGGCTTGTAACTTTTTCCATATTTCCTTAAGTAGATTTCCAGAGGTAAAATAATTTATGACAGGTTCAGGCATTTTTATGGCCTTTGAAATATATTCCTGGGCTGCTTTCCCCAAGGGTCATGTGCATTTGGGATGTCCCCAGCAGCATTTGGGCGTGGCTCTAGTGCTTTCATTGATCTTTATCCCCTGTTTTGCTAACTTAATAAGGAAATAGTATATAGCTCTCTCTGTTATGTGTATGTTGCGATCTATTGGCATGTCGGCATTTTTTTACCTACTTGTTTGTTCTTTATGCGCCAAAGGGTTTTAGTCTCCCACCATCATATATTTTGTAAACTATTTTCTCCAACTTATTTGACTTTTACTTTAATTTGAGGGTCTCTTTGCCATTGGTACTTAAAAATACTACATTCTCTACAGTCGGAGCCCTTGGTAATTTCCTCTGTCATTTCTATCCATTTACCTGGAGACCCTAGTCCGAGTTCATCAGCCTGGCAGTAAAGGCCCTGGTGATTTCCGCTCAGTTCCCCGATCCAGAGGCCCCACCTGCTCTCTCCTCTTGGAACCATCTTCTCAGGAACTTGAGCCGTTGGCCTGTTCTAGCACGTTCGGCACGTGGCATGGATAAGTTGGATAAGTTGTGCGTGTGGTTTGTGACAGCCTTCTCTTCTGTATGACCAAAAAAAAAGCATTTTCAGTCATACTCAAGAAATAAATAATGAAAATGGCCAGAAAAGCAGGCAGTGCAACTTTTCCAGTGGATTTTGTATACACGGTCACACCAGCAAGAAGAAGGGAGGGAAGGAGTGATGGATCTGATACTTGCACTAATGCCTGTTTGGGGAAAAGGGGGAAATTACAGTTACGTACTGGGCTGTCGCCGTAATGAGTAACGACATGATCGTTTCTGTTTTTGATCTTGTATGTGTCAGACTTCATGAAAGCTGATCTCCTTCTCATGTTTAGGTTTAGTGGACAGGGGCAGATTTGTCTGTCTTTCCTAACTTGAAAAAGTTTCTTTCAGGTGAAGCGACAGGTAGCGAAAAATCTTAAAGATAAATTTGTCAAAAATCCACAGATTTCCCATTTCACAGTAAACTCAGAAGTCGTAAGACTGTCCTTATCCGTATGTCTTTGGGATTGATTCCACGTCTCCGCTGCTGAAAACCTTTAAAGAAACACTCGAAGTGATCTCACAGAATGTGAGGATGAAAGTAGCCAGGTTCTGTTTCCTCGTCTTTTTGCTGGGCTGCCGTTGTTTATTTCTGGTCTGAAGTTTATTCCTGGTCTGCTCTTGAAGTTCAGGAACGTGTCCTACCACAGGATTGGGAGACAACAACCTGTGCCCTGAATTGGGCTTGAACGATTCTGAACCCTGTGAACTTGTTCTTGAGACACGTGTCGCTGAGTCTGTGTGTCAGGGGCTGACTTGATAGCTGGCAGTTCTCTGAATTAACTTCCGTGTAGAATACAGGATTTATTAGAGGACAAGCCGTAAGTGTGAATCGGAAGCTCACGTATACAATGAATGAAACAGAAATGCAGCAGCTGTTCACTAGAATTAGACAAAAGGTTTGGGGAGCCGGTGGTAGGAATACGTTCAGTCAGAATTGCCAGCTCCTGGTGATCGATGTTATTACTGTTTCCAATTCCTGCAGACAACCCACCCTTTTAAGTTGGGTACTTATTAATTAAGTCGCTTGCCTCTGAGGCAAACCGCACCCATTGCCCAGCCCTTGGTGCCAAGGTTAGCTGAGCCGTTGGTGCTTTTTCCGTTTCTCTGCTTTTGCTCACGCTTTTTCCAGACCTGAAACCCTACCCTTAATCTGCACACACACCCCCTACTCATTTTCCGTGTCCTTCAAGGTTTAGCTGAAATGCCACCTTTTCCGTGATACTCCTTTCATGGATTTCCTATGTCTCCCAAGGAGAGGAATTCCCTGTAGCCCAGGGTCGGTGCCGCTCTAAGGTCACCGGCATTTTCTACCTTCTGCTGTATTTATTCAGGCCTGTGCTGGTCCCCTGGAATGGACGGCGGGCTCCCCAGGACTTAGCCCCAAACCTGGTACATCGTAGGTGATACGTGTTGTGGGCTGTGAACGGGTACAGGTTATTCTAGGTGGTTGAGTGCACTCAGAGGGGGAGTTACGCAGCAGGGTCCACCGGGTTTTGGGGTTTCATAGACAAGAGAGGTGAGCAGAGGCTGTTTGAGACAGAAAAAGGCCTAGGCCTGGAGAGAGCAGAGATGACTGGTTTGCTCTCAACAAGGACAGAGCCTTCGAGGTCGGGGGGCTGATGAAGGAAGGAGATGTATTTATGGAGCTGTGCTCTGGGCAAGTCCCTTCTCCTGTCTGGGCCTTGTCTACATGTAGGACCCCAAAGGGATCTGAACTCCAGCTGCCTCTTGGTCTGGTGTTCCGAGCCTCACCCAGCTGCTTTTGGGGGCTCTGCCTCTCTCATGGGCCCAAGCCCTGGCCGGCCCTACCCCAGTTCCGTGGGAGAGAGCAGACCCAGCGTGTGCCTGAGAGCAGCCAGCGACAGTGTGGACTGGTCCTGGAAGGAGGCAAGGAGACACCCCAGGGAGCGTCTGGGAGCCAGGTCTGGTTCCAGAGCTCTCCCTGTCTGCCTCTGCCGGGGAGGGGCTGGCCTGTGCGGGGACCTCCCACAGAGCCTCAAAGGCTGCTGCCCCTGGTTCTTGGTCTCTGGGTGTGTGTGAGGCTTCCCTGTGTGGTTCAGGAACCCCAGCCTTAAGCCAGACCCCACAGTTAGGGCTGGGGTTTCTGAGCAAATCGCCCCTTCTGCCTCTGCAGCCAGGCCTTGGGCGGGGCGGGGGGGGGGGGGTTCACAGCTGCTTAGTTTAACAGGCATTTATTGATTCCTGACCCAGGAACGTAATGTGCTAGGGGCTAGGGATTCAGCCATGAATGTGCCATTTGCTGTCCTCAAGGACATTTCCTCTCGTGGGGGTGACCCTTGTGGTGCCCCCAGGTCATTTGAATGTGCTCTAAGTGGAGGAAGCAACGAATGTGCAAGGCCTGGAGGAACAGTGCTACGGAAGCAGATAGCATTTCTTGTGCCTTAGGGTCTGGGGACTGGGCAAGGAGCAGGTGATGGCAACTGAGCATGGCTTTAAAGGACCAAGCCGAGTCCCTCTGGGTATGTTAGAGGCGGGGCCAGAGGGAAGGGCACATGAGGCTCGGAACAGAAATGAATGCTGTGTGTCTTGGCAGATAGGCAGCTTTTGCTTCAGCACAGGGGTAGAGGCGTGTGGCCGGGCTGGAGCCCTGGAGAATCCCTCTGGAGGAGCTCGCTCTTCGTCCAAGGCTTTGGGAGGTTTAAAGCTACGGGAGGGACCTGCTGGAGTCGGCACAAGAGGTGGCGACAGCTAAGGGTGACAAGGAGAGGGACAAGGGAGTTGTCAGGGACGTAGAACCATGTGACTGGTGATTTGCTGAATGTTCTGGAAACACTGTGCTACAGGCCCCTTAGCTGTCCCCCAAGAGGAGATCTCAGGGTCACCCACAAAGTTTGTGATCTTCAGTTAGTTCCGCACTGTCCCATAAGACCTGCTGGGCAGGGGCTCACAGGTCCGGGTGCCCCTCGAGCTCCTAGACACCAAGACCCCACACGCCAGTGTGATGCTGGCCGTGGTTGGAGCCCTTGCGTGCGGTGCTCAGCTACAGAGCTGGTGAACAGAAAGACAGCCTCTTGGTCCTGAGAGCTCTGTGGGAGGTCCCCCGATTCCGTAGCCTGAGTCACCACTGCCTCCTCAACTCCAGGCCACAGGCACCAGATCCCACAGGATCACACGCCCCCTTCTCTTCTGGTATCACAGCTGCTCAGTCTCTAACCTTCCCTGCGGAAAGCCTGAACCCTTGTGCATTGCTTTCGGGAAGACTTTAGGGCACATAGGGGACTGAGGCATTTAGCATTTAAACCTCTACTTGTCTGCAAGAAGCCCATTGCTAACTAGCCCTCTGTAGTCATTTCTGTCATTTCTTCCTCATTTCTGACAGGCTGTGGGGGAGAGAGAGGATGGCCAAGGGCCTTCGGGTCTGTGAAAGTCAACCCCCCAAGTTCAGTTGGAGTCTGCACTGTGAGATAACGCTGAGACTGCCATGCCCTCTGGTCGCTCACCCTCAACGGCGTGTTGAGTTTTCTAACCAGAGGTGTCAGGCTTCTTCTGGCTCCGCTCAGGTGCCGTCTGAGTGTCTGTCTCCTGTCCCAGGCTGAGTCATGGCTGACTGTCCCAAAGGCAAGGTGCCCCCCCCAAGTCTAAATTCTGCTCTGATGCTGTTCTGTTCAGCTGTGACCAAGTGACGTTCCACTTCTCCGTGAGCGGGCAGTGGAGCAGATGGGGCAAGGTAGTGTGATTGGGTGGTTCAGAAATCCCGGCTTCTATTTCAGACACTGTAGGTAAGCGACCACTGTGCCATCTCTTGTGCTTCTGTTCCCCTACCCCTGCCTCCCCAGCTACCAACCTAACCAGGGGCCAGTTTTCTTTGGGCGTTTGATATGATCCTGTAGACCTGAATGATCATGTCTTACCTTGCACAGATGATGCAATCAGGTGTTCCAAGCACTCCCCGTGTTTTCCTACATAACCCCCCCTACCATCTCAGAGGTGCGGGCCGTGCTGTTCCTTGTCTTCTGTATTGGTAGATGGAGAAACAGAAGCTCAGAGAAACAGGTGGCTTGTCCACCTTTACATGGCCAGTGAATAGACTACCTAAGACCCACAGAGAGCCTAAGGCTGACCTTGGCACTCTCTCCTCCGTCTCTGAACCCAGGCGCTCAGCTCAGATGCTGTCCAGGGCACGGCAAGTGATGAGGATGCACGGGACTCAGTGACAGGAAGGGAAGGCCTGTTGACAGGTGCTGTCCAGCTCCAGCCCACAGAGGGATGCCACCCAGGATGGGAGCCAGGGGTTCCAAGAAAGTTGGGTTTTTGTGGAAAATGTCCTGATTTTTAAAGGTTGGCAACTAATTGAGAAAAGAAAAAAATGGTAGCCAAAGGAAATAAGTGGGCTGGCCGATGGCTGGACTCCGCCCTACATCATCGGGTCATTTACCACTAACTAACTGCCTTCCCTCTGGGTCTCATCCCGGTTGAGGGGGAACTTCCCACTGACTTTGGGGAAAGGGAAGAAGAAACAGTTCGACAAGCTGCTGGTCCACTCGGGATCTGCTGGCCCAGCCCTTATACAAACAATTCAGCCGCCTGTACATCCAGGGCAAACACTTTGCATTTTCCTCCTGGGTCGTCCGGAATTCTGGGGTCCTTGGGCAAGTTCATCATTGCCTTGCTTCCTTTTCCAAAGATTGGAATGATGACTGCTTGAAAATATTTTCTACAGTCGGGTTTTTCCTTGGTGACTTCACTCAGAGGCAGATGTGCCCTAATAATAACATTGAAAGTTAAGGGGGAGAAGTCAGACAGCTGGGTCTGTTCCCTAGAAGTGATGTTCCAGTTCCTAAATGTGGGCTGTCCCCGGAGACCTCTGAGGGGCCAGGCCCTCGAGAGAGCTGTGGTCACCCTGAGACCGAGTCCTGCAGCTCTCTGCCCACCCAGGAGGGCAGCTGTCCCGCCTCATCCAGCCGCCGGCCCAGCAGCCGCTCTCTCCATAGATTGGTAGACAAAGCCTCCCCAGCCCCTGCTTTTTCCCTGTGCCCAGAGGCGGGCCTTGAACAGCATGGGCCTCCCAGTCTCTCTAGTTCCTTTGGTTCAGGACCACTGGCCAGGACTCTCCAAGGTCATTAAGCCCACGCCCCAGCATCTGTCATTCCAGAATACATTTTTCAGATGACCTGATCACGTCTCCCAATGACGTTTCATTTCCCATAACTCAGTGGGAAGGAAGCCAAAGAACCAGAAGCGTTCTGTAAGCTGTGCGGGCAGGAGGGGGCTGTGTGTGGGTCGGGCTTTGAGGCACTTTAGAAACCTGGCTGCCACGTACACATGCTGATGCTGCCTTTGTGGGTTAGCTTCTCTGTAGATCTGAGAAGGCAGGAGGGACTGGGGTCCCAATGCAGTTTTGTAAAAACCCATCCTGTTCGTGATTATCCCAAGAGCTACTGTAAAATATCTCAATATGAAATAAATGTTCATTCATTGTGGCCTCAAGCAAAAGGTGAAGGAAACAGTTGTGGTGAGGGAGAGGAGGTCCCTGCTTTCAGCGGTCAGTGGGGGGACCCTTCCCCCTGCTGAGTATGCAGGCTGCCCAGGGTAGGAGCTAGAGCAAGACCCCCAGGTCTGTCCCCTGATCAGGACACAAGCCTGGGGTGAGCCCCTTGGTCCCTGTTTGCTTCTCTGGGAATGGAAGACGAGTCCACAGCCTTCCTCTCGGGGCCCCAGAGGCTCCTGCTGCACAGGAAAGTGCTAAGTAAGCACTCGGGGCCCCAGTAGACAGAGATGCCTGGGGAAGGGCGATGAGTCAATCTGTTTATGAAAATCACACATACCGACACAAACGTCAAGATGACCTGGGGGACAGCCGTGTTCTCAGAGCTGACGAGTCTTGGGGGTTCACTGGTGTGTCTTTCTGGCAGCCCGTTTCCTGTGCCTCCGGCTGTCTACACGTGAACAGATGCATGACTGCCTAACCGAATGGGCGAGGGAGGCTGGCTGACTCAGAGCAGAAGGCGAAGCTGGGCCTGGGCCCCTGCTGGGCAGGCCTACAGAAGCCTCTTGGGGAGCAGCTCCAGGTGTCTGCCTCTCTTTCCAAGTCTGCGTTCCCGTTTGCTGAGCGCCATTTCGCCATGGGCAAATCAGTGTCATCTGTCAAATCTGAATCATACCCCAGTATCTTGCTTGGAAATATTTTCTAAATATAGTGAAATATTTGATATTGCTTGTAAGTTCGCATGCAGTTCTCAGGCGCTTCCTGCGAAGTTTCCTTGATAGAAATTCCTTACGTGGGAGTTCGCAAAAACCTGGCTTTTGGAATTAGTCCAGAGGAACCCCCTTAGCAAAGCTCGTCTTAGTGCTTTCCGGGTGCTCAGAAGCTACTTAAAAGGCAGTATTTTGTCTGTTAATGTTCTTGGCCTAGAGAGGTAAACCTGGAGCAAGCTAGTGGAGGCAGTCTTGTCCCCTGTACTATGTTCAGCCGTACCTTCAGGCTTTTTCATTTATAACCTGCAGGGCTTCAGGCTGAGCAAATATCTGCAGAAATACGAGGGAAAATCCCAGAGCCGCTGACACAGAAGGGTCTGTTTCTGTGCTGGGGTGAGCCCCGGGAAAGAAGGTGACATTTTAGATTCTTCATCATTTTGCAGAAAACATCCTTTCAAGTTCCTGGCTTTCTAAATGTCACCTTCCAGCATGGAATAAAGAGGTCTGTTTCCACGTGGGCCACTGGGCAGAGCTGCCTGGGTCCTGTTGCCTGGCCTGGTCTCCCGGGAAACAAGGAGAGTGACTTGGTTCAGATCACAGGTCCCTGGGGAAGGTGAGGGTGGGGTGGAAGAGAGGGTCTGCAGGAAACAGAAGAGCCACCAGGGGTACAGGCTGGTGGCTTCCCTTCGAGGCTGCCCTCTCCCACGCTGTCTCTCGCATCCCCACTCTTAAGTGGCTCCTGGGCAATTCTGGACTTTACAGAAAGACCTTTATGGCCAGCTCACTACTCCTTCCACGGCAAGGACCAGGACTGTTGTCGGAGACCCACTTCCTGCCCACTGTGGCCTTCACCTCTGCACTTTCCCCCGTGGACGGGGTGATGGGAAGGCCAGGGCTGGGCAGACAGACCCTGCTGCTGACACCCGCTGAGCCCACGCTGAGCCCCCTCCCAGGTTTTCGTCCTGCACTCAGGATCTTGTCCTGGGTGGGGGAGGTGCTTAGCCACCAGACAGGACACCAGAGAGGTATGCAGACTCACCTTTATTGAGGGTGGGACATGCAGAATTTAACCCCAAAAACAGCCCAACAGAATGGGTGATACTCCCATTTTACAGATAACGAGTATCGTTATCTGTACATCATTATCATTACGTAAATCTCTGAGCTTCCAGCCTGATACCACCAGGCAGCATCTAAACAGGATCTGATCAGGTTCTGAACCTGGGTTTATCAGGCTACGAGGTAACAGGTTAGAAACAAGAAGAAGCCAGGCAGCCCAGCAGAGTGATGAAGAGCTTGGACCCTGGAGCCAGACTGCCAGGGTTCCAGCCCTGGCTTTGCCCCTTTCCATCTCGGGAACCTTGGGCAAGCTGTTCCATCCCTATGTGCCTCAGTGTCCCCATCTGTAAAATGGGATGAGAGTGCCGATGCAATACTGCGGGATAGGTCGCGATACTCATACCATGCACGCCTCATTCTTATCAAGCACGTAGCACCGTGTCTGTCTAGTACGCGCTCAGTTTGTGTTAGCTGTTTATTACCGGGTCTAGAATAATGCCTCTCGCTGCCCGCCTGGCCTTACCCTGATTGTCCCCAAGAGGGCTAAGAAGGAGGGATGGAAGGCCTCTAGCTGACCAGACCAGGGAAGCGGAAGGAGGTGTGGAGTCGGGTGGGATGGGGTGGGCCTGGGTGGGCACAAGGGTGCTTGGAGTCCCAGACCTTCAGTACCAGTTGTCCGCAGACCAGCGTGGACCTCCAGTAAATTTCCACATGCTGCAATTCAGCATTGTTTTTTTTTTTGCATTTTACCAAAGTAAAAATAAAATCTCTGGGGAGGGAAGGGGCCTGGTGTGTGATGCAGGGGTGGCCGCCACCAGCTGGGCAGAGCCCCGGATGCCCTTTCCCAGAGGAAAGGCTGAGCCTTTCTGTCCTGTGAGCTTTGTCCACTAGGAAGCTGGCTGCTGCAGGCCACCCCCCACTCCCAGGGCTCTTCCTCGGCCCTGGCCACTCCCTGTTTCCTGCCATTGTTGGTCCCCCAGCCTCTGGTCCCAGCAGGCTTTGAGGCCCGGACAGGCTCCTGGTGCGAGAGGCTTGCTCGGCCTCTGTGTGCACGAAAGCATTTCCTACGCTTTCTGCTGCTTCCTCTCTCTCATCTCTTTCCTCCAGGCCTCCATTATTTTTAGTTCTGAAGAGGATGGAATCCAGGAGGGAGTAACCTTCTGGAGCAGAGAGGGAGCATTTGCTGGGCCCTGCCCAACGGGGAGTGTTAGAGGCATTTCCACTTTGGGCAAAGGATACCTCTCCTCTTGGGTAACCAAAAAAAAAGTCTCACTTGGCAAGAGTGGGCCCCCCTGATGCCAGCTCCTGTAAAGCTGGGAAGGAGGGTGGATCTGGAACCGTCTATAATGGAAGCGCTGTCTTCGCTGGACCGGCCAACCGGAATGGAAGGGGGATCTTCCACACCCTCATGTGTGCATGTCAAGAGAACCCTGGGGCCATCCAGGCTGCCAGTTGCCCTGGAGCCCTGGGGGGTGTGGAGAGAACCCCCAAGTAGGGAAGGTGGAACAGGAAGTTCCCACAAGTAGGCCCCTCCCGCTCCCTGGAGATGTCTCTGGAAAAATCCAGGCTTGAGCAGGTGAGCACAAGGAAGTATTAGCTGGGCTGTGGAGCTGGCTGTGTTGTGCGCTCCCTTGCTGTGTGCTGGCCCGTGCAGTTTTCCTGTTGGTTGGACGGCTGATGGTATTGTGCACCCACTGTGTGTCCAGCCTGGGGGCACACAGCAGTGGGAGGCCATATTTCCAGTTCCCCAGAAGCTTACCCTGTGCTGGGAGACACGGTACAGAAAAACCACAAAGCACCCGAACCCTGTCCCGCTGTGGGGACAATGCTGGGAGGGGCATGTGGCTGGAGAGGTCTGTCGTATGGGGAGGTAGGTCCGGCTCCCACATTCCAGCGGGATCACTGGAAGGACAGGTGGGATGTGGGTCAGTGGGACAGAGAAGGGAGAACGCTACAGGCAGAGCACCTGTGTGAGCAGGGACCTGCGGGTGGGCCAGGTGTGGGACAGGGAGATGGCCAGCCCTGCTGGCTCAGAGAGGGCACCCGAACGTGTGAGTGTGGGGAGTGAGGACGGAGAGGGGTCTGGGACTGGCCCCGTGTTCATGGTGGGGCCTCACTGCCTCCCATGGGTCATCAGGGAGCACTCAGTGAGGCCCTGGGGCAGCCTCCTTGGGCGGGCATTCTGTCTCATGGGGCAGGGGGAATGGCTACAATGAGGACCCCTGTGTGCGGCCTGGATGCTGCCCTTGGCCTAGAAACCCGGCCTCTAGTTGCAACAGGAAGAAGGCAGCTTAATCAGGAGAGGACAGCTGGACAACCACTCAGGGTTTTCCTGGCTTTGGCCAGAACCGCTGCCAGGAGCTGAGTGACCAAGGGGGCTGCCATTTTAAAACAGGAGCTGCGGGTGCTGACCGAGGCCTGCACTCCTTGCCCAGAGCTGGCAGCCCCTTTGATCCATCAGGGCGGAGAGGACACAGCACTCGCCCTGAGAATACAGAGCAAGTCCCTCTCACGCCTGCCTGCGGTGGCCAAGGGCTGGGGAGGGGGAGCACTTCACTCACCCCTCCACGGGGGGCAAGGGGGAGCTCTCGGAAAGATCCATGAGGAAAAGCTGGTGCCCACCTATAAACTCTGCAAAAGGTGCTCTGAACCAGCCTGCTGGTGAGACCACCGTGTGGCGGGGCTGGGAAGGGGTGGGAATGAAATGGAACACTACTCGGGTCTTTTTCAAAAAGCATTTTTGCATTTAGTTTTTAGTGGAGTTTTCTTGTTTGTTAAAGGGGGCAGATGGTTAGCCTTCAAACCCAGACTGTTATTTTTAGCCGGAGCTACCTGCCCTGCCAAGTCCTTGGGCTTCATTTTCCGATCCTTGGTGTCTTGGTTTCGAAAGGCCTTCCCTCCTCCGGTCCAAGCCCACAGCCCGCTTTTGGCAGTGGCGGGTTTCGCTCTTGGCCCCCGCCAGGTTTCTAGCCAGGAGGGAGCTGTTGAGCCAGGGCCGCCTACCTGCCAGGGCTTGCACCCCGCTGCGTCACAGGATGGCCCTGCCAGGGCTCACACAATGAACAAAGCTGGCTGGCCTGGGCCTGAGAGAAGCAAGGCCTTGCCCCAGCGAAGGAAAGAGCCATCACCAGGGAAACCCCAACCGCTGTCTCAGAAAGACCAAAAGAAGAAGGAGAAGGGAGAAAACAAAGTGTTTTTTCCAAACACGGGCAACTCGGTGACTTTCACTCGGACTTTTGCGGGAGCGGAACAAAAGCACTGACACAGCGGGAACCTGCCTTGGGCAGGGGCATCTGTCATCCCCTCCCAGGCTTTGATGAGTGCGCCTTTCCAGAGTGTGTGTCACTGAGGCCTTCTGGGAGCTGACTGGAAAGGAAGGCAGGGCAGGTCTCTATTCAGGCCTCCCCATCGGAAAGGTCACCCCTTTGACAAAGCACCTGCTGTTGATCTGAGGCTATTTTCTAACTGGGGGTGAGGCACACAGCCCCGAGACAGGGAGAGAGGATGGGGGCCCAGATTTTTGTTGGCTGAAACAAAACACAACCGTCTGACTTAAATGGTCCGAACCAGGAAGCTGTGCGGCCTTGGGCAAGTCACTTAACCTCTCTGAGCTTGTTTGATCATTTGCAGAATGGAGATAACAGTTTCAGTGAGTGAGGATCACAGGAGATTGTAGCATATCAAATGCCTCAGAATGGGTTAGGCATTTAAAGTGTGGTGTCTTTGCCTCCCGCCCACCCCCCACCGCAGGCCAGGTTCTCACCGTCCATGTGTACATGGTGTGCAGCAAACAAAGAATTCTGGCAACATGTTTAGGAGAGTCCCAGGGTCCAGAGATCATTTCCCTTTCCTGACATTTTAGAGAGTTCCCCTCATCTCTTTTACTCAAAAAAAAAAAAATTTAAAAAAAGGCTTTATAACAATCTAAAAATAAAAATGAGCCAAAGGATCAAACTCTTTCAATAAAAAGGGAAGTGCCAGAATAAAAAGTCGCAACTTGGGGGAAGAAGTCAGGTGGGAAGGAGGTTAGGGAGAGTATGTAAGCCCCCTTTATGAGAGAAATATTCAGTATTCTTACTATTTAGCCCCACAATCCTGCTCTTCAGCCGTGCCTAATGGGGCTCCTGTAGCAAAATGGGGTTACTTGAGAAGCTCTTCTCCTCTGGCAGCTTCGTTGACCTCCTGGCCCAGAAACCGGTGTGAAGACACCTGGGCTCTGGCGGACTCCCTGAGTCCCAGGAGCTGCCCTGTGGGTTCCCGGCGGCCTTGAGCATCCAAGGGGAAGCTTCGTGAGTAATTAATGACACAATTAGCTCCTCGTCTTGCCGCCCGGCAACAGCCTGACCCTCTGGAAGTGCCCAGTTGGATTCTTGCCTGTCTGTGGTGGCTTGGAAGAGAAAAACGGTTTCAATGAAAGCAAAACAGACAGAGAAGTGGACACAAAGTGAGCAGAGAAGTCCAGCCTGTCCCTGTGGTCACCATGACAGTGTCCAGAGCACCCGTATGGGTTATTATTGCCTCCTCGGTTCTCACTGTGACCCCATGCGGTGGGCGGGGTGTTGCCATGTTGTCGCGCCCACTTTGCAGATGAGACCGAGGTGAGGAGGCCACACCGGGCCTGCTGGCTTCCTCAATCTGGAAATAAAGGCCAACGCTGTGGGCTGCCGTGCCAGCTCAGAGGCGGGGGGTTTTAGACAGAATCTGGGTGGAGGGGGTAGAGTGTGTCACTTTGGCCTTCATGGGGGCACTGGCCTGGCTAAGTCGGTGGGAAAGGGAGCTGGGGGAAGGGCTGCCCTCTGGGGGTGACCGTGGGATTGTGAGTGGCTGTCTTCGGGAGGTCTGCTTCTGTGAGACAGGCCAGGCGTCGCTTCGGCTGACAGGACAGGGGTGTCGGGGTCCTGATGGGAAATGGAGCGGAGCCCCCACCTGCCTGGAGCTTGCTTCTGGAGGCCTTGACCAGGTGCACGGCGGGCAGACACAGCCCGTCGCACACCTGTTGCGTGCCGCTTGGCTGACTGGGGGCCTCTCAGGGATGCCCAGCAAGGGTTTGTGGGGTGCCTGGTAGGCCAGGTGCTGGGGGGTCCCGGCTCTGGGGAGGCTTATGCTCACCCAGATAAGAACTGGGGTGCAGGTGTGCCTGGGGTGCTTTGGGAGCACCCGGGACGGGCAGCTCGGGTAGAAGACAGGTCTGGGGGAAGGGGAACCTGAGCTGGAGTCGGGGGTGACTGAGTCCTGTGCCTCTGTGTCTGTTCTTGTGAAAATCCCTGATGGAGACACTCACACCCTGGGAGGTACCTGAGGGTGGGTGGGGAAGAGACATCCGAGCCAGAAGCTGTCCGCCCAGTGTCACAGGCCCAAGCAAATGTGTGTGTGGTGAACTGCAGGCACTGCCCGGTGGGGAGGGGTAGGGCACCGGACCTGCTCAACATCTGCAGTGCGCAAAGCGGTCTGCACAGCGGAGACAGCTGTCCCCGGTGTCACTCCCTTTCTTCCCCTCCCCACACCCCAAACTCATGGAGAAACACATGTTTGGTTTAGAGGGACAGGTGGTGGCTGGAGAGCAGGCTGGACACGGGCCCCACAGGGCACTGTGGGCTGCCTGAGGAGAAGACGATGCTGGCCCTGGGTGGCTTGCCGTCCCATGGGAGCAGCTGGGCTGGTACTTGGCTCAGACGCCACTGCGGGGCTCCCCCACCTCTGAGCGGACGAGGAGGAAGCTCCGAGGGAGAAGTGAGCAAGGCCAGACCCTGAGGAGTGTGTGAAGATGAGTGAGGGAGGGCTCACCACCAGTGACCACCCTTGTCCCTCCTGCCAGGCCTCGTCGGAGGGCTGCTGGGAACCCCCCAAGGGCAGCCTCTGGTGCCGGCGGCCTCCAGCTCTCCCCTGTCCCCAGCAATGAAGAGAGACAGAGCAGCCTGTGCTCATCAGCCAGTGGGTCAGAGCCCAGAAGGCCCTGCAGGCATAGGGTCACCTGTCCAGCAAACAGCAGGCCCATTTCCCACCCCACCCCCCACTAGGAGCCAGGGCCGGGGAGTCACAGCGGGCCCTTGAAGGGGTCCCATGCCTGGCCTCACATTCTGCTGAGACATCTTGATATTCCTACTAAGTTTTGGACAAGGGGCACACGTTTTCACTTGGCACCACCTGTTAAAAATGTACAACGGGTGGCCAGAGGCCCCCTGAGCCCCCAGCCCCTGGCCTGGTCCCCTCCTTCCTCTCCTCCCCCTCCTCCTCCTCTTCCTCCAGTCCTTTGGGCCATTTTATAGCAGACAAAGGCCGAACTGGAGGTTATGGTCCCGTGCACCCTTTTGTTTGTTTAAGGCAGCGTCTCCCTGCAGCCTGAGTGGGGACACCTGCCTCGGAGCAGCAGTCTGGGGACAGCATTGACCCAGGAGTTTTGAGGGTCCCAGGCAAGAGGAGGCTTGGAATCTGGTTCAGATACACACCCAGCATCAGAGACACTGCCAGGCTCCTCCCTGGCCAGTGGGTCGCTTCTGCCTCGTGCCTCCCAAGGGTGCCGGTCCTCCCGGCATGTTGTGCGGGGCGCGTGGAGTATGAGCTGCAGGGACAGGCTGGCTGTGGCTGGAGATGTCTCGGCTGGTGATTGCCTGGCTCTGTGACTCACTTGCTCTGTGACTTCTGTCACCTCAGGCATGAAGAGGGCTGGCATTTCATTGTTACTATTACAGGTTTTTGTCTCCCACTACCAATCTCTCTCCACAGTCTCTGAATATTTGAGCACCTATAAGTCAGGGACAAGGGGAGGGAACTGTCCAGAATAGCTTTGGAACACCAGACACCTCCAGGACACTCTGGGTCTTTGAGGACCAACCCTCCTACATTCCCCTCCCCCCACTCTGGCTGTTTTCTGGTTCTTTCCTCCTGAACCACTCTGAGTAAATCGGGCAGGAGACCCCACCTCTTACAGAATGAGGTCAGGGCTCTTTCAGACCTCAGCAGAAATCACTGCCCTGCACTCAGGTAGAAGCCAGAGCAAAGCCAAAACTAGTGCTTATTGACCCAAAAGTGCCATCAACTTAGGATTTCTGTTGCTGGGTTTCCTGCAAGCCTAGAAACCTGAGGTGCTACCCACAAACACCTCACTCTGGTCTTCAGTGGGCTCACCCACCCCGCACAGAATCAAGGTGAACGCCATGTGTCCCCAGCCCACCCTGTGGCCCCTCACCTGCTTGGCAGGCAATCAGCTCAGTGGTGCTCTGCTTTCCTTTGAAGTGCTCTCAAGAACACCCCAAGAGCAGAATTCCCACCACAGTCTAGAAGCATTAAGCGGGTCTGATCTGACCCATGGGAGAACTTTGTGTTACCCGATAGGTAAGCAAGAAGGGGCCCCTGCCCAGCCCCAGCATGCGGTGTCCTGGGGTCTTGATTGGTCAGCTGTGGAGTATGCCCAAAGGCAAAAAGCCCTCCTGAGTTGGGCGCCCTTGCTTGCTGATAGGTTTGGCAACTGGCGAATTGGTTTGAGGTTCCCTGAGTGAGCCTGCTCCAACTGGCCAGGGCAGAGGACGGAATGACTTTGGGGAGGCGGCAAAACTTGCCAGGCCTTGGAGTCTTCCTATCATAGAGAAAATACTTCTCCTTATCAGCCGGTTGTGAAGATCAGCGATGAGGCCATACAGTGCCCGGTCCAGCGCCTGTCAACGAGCAAGAGCTCCATCAGTGATAAGAGTTGTGAGCACAAACACCAGGCTCGGCGCTGGCAGGCAGGCCAGCATCTGTGCTGTGTACACATCTGGGGAAATGAGCCCTCCCGGCTTCCAGCGAGTTGCCAGCGGGGACCTGTCAGACATAGGGAGCCTTGGGGACATTGTGAGAAGGGTCAGCAGAGGGTGACCAGATGCCCCTGGTGATGGGGAGGTGATGAAGGAACAAGGCCAGTGAAATCCGTAGACGACCGTCACTGCCCCAGGGGAGGGAACCAGGTGCCCTTTGCTACACCACGTTCAAGGCACCTGAGGGCTACTTTTGTGTCTCTCAAAGCTCGGCTTGAGAAACTGGAGACCTGGGACAGTGGTCCAGTTTCAGAGAAGCTACTGAGGCTATTGAGAACTTTCTGGGGTGGGAAAAGGTAGAAAGGCAGAGCTGAGAGGGACCAACTCTTCTGCATGGGATTTTCCTGGTTGTTGGGCTACCCTCCTTCCCGCCTCATCACCTGTCATAGCTAGGAGGGCGGGGGACATCCATGTCTGAGGGCCGTGGCTCCCTCCAGCCAGGAGGGGCTTGGCGGGACTGTCAGCCCAACCCACAGCCTAGAAAGCAGCTGCCACCTGGAGGGGGTTTGGTGCCTGGACGGGGCCATCAGACAGGAACTGAGCATCTAACATCTGGTCGCCCCTCCCTGGCCCTGGGACACACCTCCTCTGGTCCTCTGTTGCCACCCAGTCTACAAACGAAATGTGAAATGACATGCAGTAGCAGGGGTCAGGGACCCTCTCTTTCTCCCTGTCATGTGTCTCCACTCCCATGGGCTGGACACAGGGAGAGTGGGTCGCCCTGCAGGCCCCTTTCCCAGGCCTGGCCCTGGAAGCGCCTTTCCTGTGTGATGTTTGGCAGCCACAAGGTGCTGCCTGGGTCCTGCTATTTAAAGCCCACGGGAAAAACCCCTGTGCACTGCTGCCGCCAGCAGTGAAGTCCCCAGTGTGCAAGCCTGCCTCCTCGGTGGAAGATTCACGGGACAGAGGCTGTCGTGGCCTTGGCCACATGGGGCCCCTTTTCATGTTGCAGAAATGCTTGCTCACAGAGGAGCTGGGAAAGGGCAGGCTAAACAGAACATGCCCGTTTACTCTGAGCTCAGTGATGTTGGGGGGGTCATGGGTCCCATAACTATCAAAGGCCTCCCAGCACCCCTCTCCTTGCTGGACCCCTGGCCTCTCGTCTCTGAAGAGAGTTCCAGGATCTAGCAGTTTCCCAGCTTCCAATGCCCCTGCTGGGCAGCAGCCTCCCTGTTCTCTCCTGCCTCCCTTCCCAGGGGCACGGGTCATGGGTTCGGTGTGTCCCTACCAGTGTCTGGAGAGCTGCATCCCGACAAGGTGAGCCTGACCCAGCCCAAGGTGCCATTGTCTTTATTCCAGTAACCACAGCAGCACCCCTGCCCAGCAGCAGACTGACAGCCCCTGGGATAAGCTTAGAGTCCCCTCTCCCTGAACACAGAGCTAAGACTCTTCCACAGACACCACAGTCTACTAATGGCTTTGCCTCCTGCTACCAGGGGACTCTGTGTTATTCCCATTTTACAGGTGAGATACTGGCGCCTCCAGGTTAGTCAGGAACTGTTCGAGGTTCATCAGTGGGAGCAGGTGGGGCCGCTGCCTGCACACCACACTCATTGCTCAGCCTCATCTCTCATCCAGGTCCAGTCCCAACTGCTCCAAATCCCTGCCCCGGGCCTCTGTTCCCATAAGCCCCCTCCCCGCCATAAGCCAGTAATGTCTTCTTTCTTTTCCCAAGTCTCCCCCAAGCTACCTCTGCCAAGTATGGCCTCGGGGCCTTCCTTCCCTTCAGTCTTCAGTCTCGGCTTGGCCCCTCCCTGGCCCTGGGACCCATCTTCTCTGGTCCTCTGTTGCCACTGCATCTATGACACATGGCAGCGGGGGACAGGGGCCCTCTCTAATCTTTCCCTGAGTGGCCTTGGCTGTTGGGATGTGAGAAGTCATTGTCCAGAGTCCTAGAGTGTCTATCAGTCGAAGGAGCCTGGACCAGCTGTCCATCCCTCACTAGACAGGTGAGGAAACTGAGGCACGAAGAAAGGCCATGTGGGTTTAGCTGTTCTCTGACGGGGTGGCATAGCATGAGGTCAGCCCTGGATTGAAAGCGCTCTGCCCTGCCCCCACCCCAGCCCTGGGCCTGTGCGACCCTCATCCCCTCCGGGCTGGGTTGCCGGAGGTGACCGGGCAGGTGGTGACCGACTGTGCTCTTTTCCTCTGGATCTACCTTAGTGCCTTCAACCAGCCCTGCTTGGCTCATCTCTTGTAACCAGGTTTTTCCATTGTTGCCTCAGCATTGTCTGCCCTGATTGTTTGTGCAGCCTTCTGGGCGCTGAGATAAGAAATACCTCGCCTTCCTTAGCCTTCTTTGGTGATCTCCATCAGAAGGATCTAGGAAAAACACCCTTGTCAGTAAAGGCCCAGCCCTCCTGTCACATGGCCTGAGCGCTGGCCTCGCTTAAGACAGACCAGGTCATGGCAGTCGGTCAGGAGAGGGCTTCCGGGATGGGGATAGAGATGACCAGGTTCAGGAGGGAAGAATTCCTCTCCTTAAACGGCTTTCAACTTGAAAACTTGATGGCAGAAGCGATCAGTCTCAGCAAAGAGAGAAAAAGCAAAGGAGGCCGAGTTAACCTTGATTTAAGCTTGGGCTCCAGCAGCCTCCACAGTCGGAGTCTGTCCTGTCCCCTCCCGGCAGCTGCTGACTGATGTGAATCAGGGAGTGAGGAGACACACCTTCAGGGTCCCCCGTCGAGGCAGGACCCTCCTCACCCGCTACTGCAGAATTCCCCTTTTTGCCAGCACAGAGCCTCATGGCCTGGACTCTGGCCAGGCTTGCCGGTTAGAGATCTGCTTTCTCAAAAATTCCAAATCTTTCTCAGTTCAGGTTCTCATCGCCCCTGTCAGGGGCTCATGTGTTTGGGGCCACTTCATCTTTTTTTTGGGGGGGGCACTTAATCTTCATCTGTACAGCCTGTTTTTATTAAAGTTAACTTTGGGATGTTTTTTCTAGAGACATGTCTATTGCTAGGGGGATTTAAAAAAAAATTTTTTTTCTGCCATTGACTAGAGAGAGGGGAAGGGAGGCGGAAAGAGAGAATCGTCAATGTGAGAAACATCGATTGCTTGCCTCTTGCACGCTCCCCAACTGGGGACCGAACCCACAACCCAGGCATGTGCCGTGACTGGGAATCGAACCCACGATCTTTTGGTTTGTGGGATGACGCCCAACCAACCGAACCTCACCGGCCAGGGCAAAAAGGGAATTTTTTAAAAGCAGTCGTATAAGTGAGGGTTTAAACACACTTCACTGCTTACTTTCTGAGGCTCGGATTCTGCAAATGACCACAACTGCCTTGCCTGCTTCTTGGGAAAGGAAGGTGCTCCATGAATGTGAGTCCTTCCTGCCCAAGCAGCCTCGCCCACACACTTGCGGGCCGGAGGTGCCTCTGTTGCCACCGCGTCTACAAATGGAGTGAGAAGTGACACGTTGCAGCCCTGTGTCACGGCCCTAGTCTTCCTCTGAGGGGCCATGGCTGTTGGGGTGTGGGAGGCCATTTTCAGAGTCCTAGAGTGTCTGTCCATCCAAGGAGCCTGGTGGACCAACCAGCCATCTGACCCTCACTAGAGCAGTGAAGAAACTGAGGCCCCGAGAAGGGCAGGGTGGCATGGGATGGGGTCATCTGGATTGAGAGCACTCTTCCCCCCACCCCCCGAAACCTGTAAGGCCCTCATCTCCAAAGGTCCCCTTGCTTCTGGGCTTTGTGCTCAGCCTTTACAAACACTCCTCTGACAGGCGTGAGGCCCCTCTGGTCCTGTGGCCACGGGTAGCGTGTTGCCCTGCTTTGAGTCCCTCCTGACCAGAAAGCGGTTCTTTCTAATGTAGAGCTTTTCGTTTGCTTGTTTCCAGAGCAAATCATGGAGGAAAATAAAAAACATGGTGCACTGGTCTCCCTTCGTCATGTCCTTCAAGAAGAAGTACCCCTGGATCCAGCTGGCGGGACACGCAGGTAGCATGGCTCTCCCGGGCTTGCCATGGAATCATTCGGCTCCCTGGGGAGTTGCCCAGCACGTTGGTGGGCGCGGGGGGGGAGGTGGACCTGGCTCTGGATGCCCCTGGTGGTGAAAGTGTCCAGAACAGGCTCTCTCTGAGAATTGACAGTAGCATTTGATGCCAGACTTCTGAGATATGGCCATAATGCCACCTTGAAAACACGCACGGACCATCCCTTCTCCAGAACACGCAACCCCCACCCCAGTCGCTGTCTCTTTCAGCCTCTTCCTCTGTCTCTCCCAGTTTACCTCAACAAAACATGTGAAGTCGTAGATCTTAGAGCTTGCCTGCCGTTTGTCGTCTTGGACAAAGAGGCAACGCTGGCTCCTCCATAGAACACCTACTGTCTACCCCCATTGCCAGAGGTCACAACATTAGTGAAAATGCAGTATGTGCCCCAAGACAGGGTGCAGCGCTGGGTGCAGGTGGCTGGGGCACCAGGTCAGCCATTGGGTCTCTATTGTACTTAGTGACGGGGGAGGAGGTGAACCTGGAGCCAGAGCCTCAGAACTGTCTGGTCCCAATGCACACACATGGGGGCCCTTTGGTGTACGTTGTCCTCCAGAGGCATTCCAGTGGCTGCCCAGGGACTTGGCCTTCATTACTTCAGGCCAGCACAGGGTCCAGCATTTCTTTTATATCCCCATCCACATTGGCCCAGCCCAAGGCACATGGATGCACACACTTCCTAAGTACTTACCTGAGGGCGCGGCTCAGAAGGAGCATGGCCAGGCGAGTCAGGCCTTGAACTCCCATTTCTCAGCCGATCTCCCTGTCCTGACACTGAGCCAGGTCCTGTTGGGGTTCCTCTTGAGATCAGAGACACCTTTGTTGCCCGAGAAGCAGGGCTGAGGATCCAGGTGGAGGTGGTAGTAGGAACACCAAGAAGAGTGAGTGAAGCCAGTCTTGGCACGGAGGCTCACAGCCTTGCTGACTCTTCAGCGGTGGGCACTGGTGCTCCTCCATCTCCAGATGAGGAGCCTGGGGTCAGGGAAGTTGGGGACATACCTCGGAGTTGCAGTCAGTATGTAGGGGGCTAGGACTTGCACCCTCTCTTTTAAAGTGCATGGTCTACAGCGGAGACCTGGGCCCACCTTCAGCCCTACGCTTAGCAAGCCCCAAAGCATCCCAGAGGGAGACAGGCACTGTCACCGAGGGGGCTGTCCTGGGTGGGGAGGTCACCAAGGGCCTCCTGTCCTCTTTCTCTGCAGGAAGTTTCAAGGCGGCTGCCAATGGCCGGATCCTGAAGAAGCACTGTGAGTCAGAGCAGCGCTGCCTGGACCGGCTGATGGCCGACGTGCTACGGCCCTACGTGCCGGCCTACCACGGGGATGTAGTGAAGGACGGAGAGCGCTACAACCAGATGGATGACCTGCTGGCTGATTTCGACTCGCCCTGCGTGATGGACTGCAAGATGGGCATCAGGTGAGCCAGGCTCCTCCTCCTCTGAGCAGTCGCCAGGCATCCTGGGCCACCCCTGAGGGCTCGTGTGTGCAAGGGCAGGCCGGGCATCTGGTGGGACTTTCAGATCCCCAGCTCCAGCCCAGCCATCTCACATTCCGTGCAGAGGGGACAGGGACCCTGGCTTCACCCTTGAGAGGCCCATCCCTTCTCTGTTGAGCTGAGGTGGGGCAGAAGCCAGTAAGCTGGTAGGGCCTGGCTTGGTGCTGTGTGTCCCCAGGGAGAGAGCAGAGGGAACAGCCCATCCTGTCGGCCATGGGGAGGGGGTATTTGCTGGGGATAGCAAGAAGGTGGCTTCCTGTTATGTGAGCTTTGAGGGGAAGACTGGAGGGGCTCTTCCCATTCACCCCACACCCCACCCTGCTCCAGGGAGCAGGGCGAGAGCTGGTTAGTAGGACATGTCGGTTTGCCAGCAAAGACTTGTCCTGCGTAAGAGTGCAATGGAGGAGGGAGCCCAGGCCCTGACCACACGCACCAGCCGGCCCCCACCGAAGACTGGGGCTGAGGGTGGGCCCAGCTCAGCACAGGGTGCTCCAGAGCCTAGGGTAAAGCACATTGACCAGAAGGGGTACTTGGGCTTCTGTGTGGAATTGGGACCCCCCTACCTCAGACTCAGGCTCACCCTGATGTCTGCCTGGAGATGTAAGCAGGACAGGACCCAGGAGGGGAGGAGGGGAAGGAGACTAGGCAGAAGGAGACCGGGTGTGAGGCGATGAGAGGTGGAGGTCCTGAGAGCCCACCACAGGAGGGCCAGACAGACGCAGGGCCCACCCGCCCCTCTCCTGGCAGGCCAGGCTTCAAGAAGCAGAGCCTGGAGCGGGAGCTTGTTTGCTTTGGATGGTTTAAGCAGTTTGATTTCTTATGAAAGGAGATTGGGAAAGATGAAAGAGCAAGAGAGAGAGAGCAGACAGAGAGACAGACACATACAGAGAGAGAGAGACGCCAGGAGGACAAGCCCACCAGTTTGCCTTCTCTCTCCTCCTGGGAGCTGTGTCCTAGACTCTGACCCTGCAGGCTGACTCCTGGTCCCTTGGCGTCGCCCCCAGGGCAGGAACAGGACAGAGTACAGGTCTCACTATTCTCCCCTTCACTGTCCCTGCCTCCCTCCAGGGCCCTCACCAGCGCCAGCCCACAGGGAGGAGACAGATCGTCCCTCCAGCCGCCCCTTGGCCACTGCTCTTCCCCAGAGTCTTATTTCTGTCCCAGGAAGCTCCCCCCGCCCCCATTGGTGCACCAGGATGCACCCTCAAGGGGAAACATATAAATAATATGGTCAGTGTTCACTCAGACTGTGGCCAAAAAAAGTGCACCCTGTGGGAAGAACGCATAGCCAGTCCATCCTGAAAGGCTGCCCAGGGTACCAGTCTGTCCCTGGGAGACCGCTGGGAACGGGAGCCCGCCTCTGCCCAGGACTGCCCTGTCCCCCTGCCTCCTGCCGCTTCTGCCCCACTGCACCCAAGGGCTCTCAGGAGGGACCCTGAGCAAGGCTGGTTCCCATTTGACCCTGTCCTGGGCAGGGGTGGGGGGCAGAGGGAGTGGGGTGAGAGAGGGGCTCTTGTGGAGAGAAGGGGTAGGTCTCTCCAGAACTAGTCCCTGCCCACTCCACCCTCCCAGCCTCAAGATGGGTCCTTCTGTGCTCTGAGCCCATGCTGGGTGCTCCTCAGGGCCTCTCTGCGGCTGAGCTTTGACACCTGAGGTCAGGACCACATGCCCTGAAGCAGCGCAGCCTTCTTTTGCCTCAGGCCCCCACCTGCAGGTCCAGCCTGGGCTTCACCCTGAACTTGCTGAGGGGGTTCTGTGTCCAGGCTGGTGCTGTGATGTTTTCCACCTGCATCGATCCAGACCCCTTGACCTCACAGCGCCTCCTGAGGCCAACAGTCCATAGTTGCCGCCCCCCTCCCACCCCAGCGTGGCCTGTGCTTGGCAGAGGGAGGAGGCAGAACCTGCAGAGTCTCAGGCATAGGGGCCTGAGACTTGCCACAGGGCAGTGGTGGAAGGGCCGACAGGCCAGCCCAGCCTCCGGCACCGCGGGAGTCTGTAAGGTCCCAAACTAGAGGCGTCACGGGGCCCCAGTAACACAGGGACGTACACCCACACTGCTCTGGGAGCTTTCTTAGATTCAACCCTGTAAATCTGGGCATGTGACCTGCTGCTGAAAGTCAGCAGTGTCTTCCAGACATCCAGACCAGGGCCTAGGGGCCGAGGCCAGCGTGGTCTCCAGGACCCCCACCCTGTTAGACGCTGTAGATGGCTCTGGCGTGTTACCGGTGGCTCTCCACACCATATGAGGTGGAGGTTTGACATTCGCTGGGAGGCAGCATGGGTCGATCCCTGCTGTCCCGCTGAGGCCTCCTGTGGGCATCTCTGCCCAGCCCCTTCCCCCTCCCCAGGGGGAGCGGCTCCGCCCAGATCGAGCTGCCGGGCCCTTCCTGGAAAAAGCCCTGTGTAACAAGGGGTTTAACCTGGAGGCCTGCTTCCTGTTTAAGGAGCCACTGAGAACTCTTTGCAGAAGTACGGCCACCCACCGCCCTGCAGCCCTGCAGCCCTGCAGTGCCTGGGGAGCCCTGGGCGGCCTGCCGCTCGCCCAGCCACGCTGCACACACACAGACCCACACACACATGACTCCGTGCAGGCGCATCCCTCCTCGCCGTCTCCACCCCGCAGCTCGCCTTCATGGACTTGGCTGTGCACACACAGTAGTGTGAGTGCACATGCAGGCGTGGGCACAGGTGTCTGTGCGAGTGCACAGCCAAAGGCCCACGGCGCTCCTTATGCTCTTTGTCCCCTCTGCAAGGTTCTAAATGACCAGGCCCAAGTTCACACGCAAGGATTTGGGTTTTTTCTTCTATCAGTTCATACAGTGGTTTCTGAAGACATTATCTCTTCAAGACATCTGTTCTGGGTCCCAAACCAGCAGCTTGGAGGTGTGAGGGGAGTGTGGAGCAAGGCCCTGGGGACAGGCAGCAGAGAGCGGGGACCAGGCCTGTTGTCACAGCAGGCCGCCGGTGGCCAGCTCCCGCCCACGCAGGGCCGGGCGAACAAAACTTCCCTCTCCTGCAAGTCACGCTGCACATTCTGTCTCATGAAGGGTCACAGGCAGCAACTAAGCCCACTGGGTGGCAGGGGAGGAGGGGAGTTTAAAATGGAGCAGGGAAGGGGGCCGCGTGGGTGAAGAGATCTTAGGTTTGGTCAGGCCTTCCCGGTGGTCTTGGAATGAAGCTGACGATAGGGTGGGGGAGGCCTCCAAGGCCAGCGATTCAGCCTCAGGCTGCCTAAATCCTGTACTGGCCGTGCCCCTGTTACCCCACCAGCGTCCAGGGGACCCCCGCCTTGTCAGCCGGCAGGCCCAGCCTGCTTGTGTGGAGGGCAGGACAGTGAGTCATGCAGTTGGACACATTTTCTCTGGCTTTTTGGGCTCAGGTAGGAGGAGGCGTGGGCTGGGCTGAAGCCTGGCGTCCACCGGGCAGGATGAGCAGGGGGCGTCTTTGTTAGATCAGAGGCCACAGAGCCCCAGCCTCCCCTCCCTGCTGTGGGCTTCCCACTCCAGACTGTGGCCCCTCGAGAGGCCTCCTTCTAGCCTGACCTTCGTACTCAAGATATTCCCTGGCTGGAGAGAGCCCAGAGAGCTTTCAGCCCCTCGGGCTGCCTGAGAACTGGGGAGGTGGGTCGGGTCGGGGCACAGAATGATCTCTGTGACCTGCTCAGATCCTGGCTGCAGAAGTGCTCACTTTGTAGAAGGGGCCCAGGCAGCTGAGCAGGGACAGCTGGGGCCCTCATTGGACCCTGCCCGTGGCCCACTGGTGCTGGGCCAGGGGGCTGCAGTCAGCTGAGTCGGGCTGGCTCACCCAGGGTGGGCACACACTGGGCCAAGCTGCAGCTGGCTCCTGACTGAGAACCTTGCTGGGTGGGAGCAGCTGCATTCCAAGACCACCGGGAAGGCCCGACCAAGCCTCAGGGTCTCTTCCTGCTGGCGGAGCCCCATGGGCCGGCAGAGGAAGAAGGGAGCAGGTTAGTTCAGCCGGGTGGTCTGGCCCACGGCCCTCACATGGCCCTCCCCTCCCACACAGGACCTACCTGGAAGAGGAGCTCACCAAGGCCCGGAAGAAGCCCAGCCTCCGGAAGGACATGTACCTGAAGATGATTGAGGTGGACCCTGAGGCCCCGACCGAGGAGGAGAAGGCCCAGCGGGCTGTGACCAAGCCGCGGTACATGCAGTGGAGGGAGACCATCAGCTCCACCGCCACCCTCGGGTTCAGGATTGAAGGCATCAAGGTGAGGCCAACCAGCTGCCACCTGAGGCCACCTGGGCCGCCCAGCACCCGGGTAGAGAAGGGTTGGGGGCTTGGGCTCCACCAGCACCCACCTCAGGAGTCTGAGGACCCTGCAGAGGCTCTAAGCTTCTTCTCTGCAGAAGCCCAGGGTGAGGGCAGCCAGCCCCAGGGACAGACATTTGGAGAAGTTGTCCTATATGCCTCAGTCTGGGGATGGGCGGAATGGCCGTGTCGGGGGCTGGGCCCTCAGAGCAGGCCTGCCTTCCACTTCTCCCAGCAGTCAGCCCCTGCTAAGGACCCCACCCTTATAGCCCAGACCATACAGGGCACTGAGAGGACCACCCCAGGGAGCCAGGTTATAGAGTGCCCACGGCCCAGAAACCAGGGACAAACCAAAGACAGGGCACGCTGGCCGCCTTTGACAACCTGGCCACGACCCTCGCTCTGCCTGGGCAGGTGGGGCCAACACTGCTTCTGTCTCCAGACAGCTCTAGAGAGACTACACCGGAGCCTCCCCCACATTCAGGACCGCCTCCTCCTCTCTCCTTCCCTTTGGGGTCTCACGATGCTTTTCCTGTCGCCGCCTCCCTTGCTGTGAGGTTTGAAGAGCCTGCTCAGACATGCGCTCACCCTGAGGGGCAGGGCAGTAAGGCCTCAGGACCCTCGGGGTCTCAGGCAGCCATCCCTCCAGAGCCGGTGGCGGTGGTCCCTCCAGCATTCTTAGGTTTCTGTGGTCTGTTCATTCATTCTTGGCCCTCCTGGTCCAGCCGTAGAGTCGGGCTGGGCAGCCAGGGCAGGCTCCGCAGCCTCATTCAGATGGCATTTCGGTGTAAGGTTCTGCCTTCGGTGGTGGCGCCTCGCTGCCCGGGAAAGTATTCACCCTCCCCCGGGACAGCTGCTCTTCAAGCTCTGGGCTAAGAAAGCCATTTGCCTGCCCCACCCCCAACCTGACTTCCAAAACCAGCTTTTCTTTTTCACACCCAGCCCTCAGACTGGATGCCAGCTACACACTCCTCCTGCTCCCCTTCTTGCTCATTTTCCTTTATCCACCTTTCCATGCACTTCTCCCTTGTGGGCTGGATGGTCTGGTGTCTGTCCCCCGTCATCAGGTGGGCCACAGGAACAGCCAGCAACCCGTGTCCTTGGGCTGAAAGCCACCAGCTGTGAGAGCAGCGGGCCCCCGCCTCTCCCCTCCCCGGGTCCAGGGACAGCCCCACAGAGGCCACCCATGTCCACCCCAGGGCTGGGCCCCACCCGTTTCCTCAGAGGCAGCCAAGGGCTTTCCCTAACCCCCACCATGCTGATGGTGCCCAGGCCCAAGTGTGGGACTCCCACAGCCCTCCTCTCTCACCCTTTGTCCCAAAAAACTGGTTTCCTCTTAGAGGAGAGTGAGCACCCTGGGCCACCCTGGAGCAGCCTGGAACAGAGAGAGCATGGCCCAAGGAAACGGAGCCGTCTCACATGCTGGGCAGACCGGGCAGCAGAGGCGGGTGGGCAGTATTATTGCATGGCTTTCGGGGATCCTACATGAAAGTCTTAAATTACAAGGGGACTCGAGCTGAACTTGGGGTCAAGAGTGCAGCTCTCTGGTGAACAAGGATGCCTCTGGAAGGCAGGGACCTCCTGGCTCTTGGGTTCTGGGGCCAGGCCCCACAGGGAAGCCACAGCCTGTCCTCTCCTTCAGCCCCACTACGTACACGCAGGAGGGCACTGGTCCCAGGGCCCAGGACAGGCTGCCCTCTTCTGTGCTGCCTGATCAGCCACCCTGGGCCTGGGGGTGCAGGCACAGAGCACCAGGTCAGGCCCAGGTTCCAGGCAGCTTTCTCAGACCCCTGTGTTGAGAAGCAGAGGGCCTGGCCCCTAGGCCCTTTGCTGACCCCTCCTGGATTCACCTCCTTAGAAAGAAGACGGCTCCGTGAACCGGGACTTCAAGAAGACCAAAACACGGGAGCAGGTCATCGAGGCCTTCAGAGAATTCACTAAAGGGAACCAGAATATCCTGGTGAGTCAGGGCCCCTGACAGGGAGCCGGCTGTGGGGTCTCGGGCAGCAGCACGGTGCCCACTCTGCAGAGCCAGGCCACAGCAGCTGTGGCCACACTGCCCACACAAAACCCTGGCCCCACACTTCTGCTCGGAAGGTGCAGAGGAAGGTCATGTGGCTGTTGGCCTGCTCTGCAGGCGAACAGGGAAGCACGGTGAATGCACACTCACTCCTTCCCTCACTGCCAACCTCGCGGCTCCCGAGCACAGTTTCGGTCTTAAGAGCAATCCTTTCCATCGCTGGGCTTCCTTAACGCCCCCGCCTGCCCAGTGTTGTGCCGTGTGCTCATCCCAGCCTTGTAGCAGCCTCTGGAGGGGGTGGACGCTCATCCCCATTCCACAGATAAGGAAGCTGCGAGGTCAGGGACACAGAGCTAGGACAGGACGGAGCCGGGATTCACCTAGACAGGCCGGGGACCTGCTGGTGGTCCCTGCAACCCCGATGCTCCCAGGCTGGACTGGGCCTCTACCAGGCTGTGAGGCTGAGTGAGGGAAGTGTGTCTGGGTAGGGGAGTCATAGCACCCTCCTCGGGAAGAACCTGCCAGCTGTCTCTAAGCCTGGAGGTGGGGGTGGCAGGAGTTCATGACAAAGTGACTCCCATTACCATCGCTGCAGCAGACAGGCTGGATGGACACTCTGTCCCCTGGGATTAGGACCCTGACCCTCCCAGGGGACTTAGGGTGTGCCATGCCTCTGCACCCCATAGGCAGGGTGCCTTGGGCACACCACACACGTGGGCCCCAAGAGAGGCACCTTCTCCTGAACCACTGAGCAGGGAGGGGTGAATCAGATGCCTTTTCTCCAAGGAGACTTGGCACCAGCTGGAACTGGGGATTCTCCCTCCCTTCCTTTTCCACTGAGGAGCCTTCCCTTGGCCCCTGGCAAGCGCCAAGCCTTCAGTCATGGGGCATTGCCCTGACTCATCCACAGTCTGAGCCTGGGGGTGCTGGGTTACCAGCTGCTCAGCAAAGCCTGCTCAGAACACGCGCTTCCTGCGCCCCATGAGAGAGGTTTATTCTCGGTGCTGGGCTCCAGGCTGGCCCTGCTACAGATGGGCACTGAGGGACCGTGTGTGCCTATGTGCTCCAGGCGTCCCCAGCAGTCCCCAGGGGAGGCGGGCACCACCAGGGCCAGCACAGTCAACCAGCTTTGAAGGGCTCCATGGAGAGATCCCTGGCAGAGATATTTGTGGCTCTCTCACTTTGTCCTTTCAAAAGGCAGGGCACTGAAGTTTGTATTCAGGAAGATACCATGGCAACAGGGCTCCTAGGATGCTGCATTCCAGAACAAACTTAACCCTTGTGGGAGGAGCTCCTGGAGGCTGCATGGATGCTTGGGAACTGCCCTACCCCGCCCCTGTGCACCCCCACCCCCCGCCCCCTCTTCCCTCCTGCTCAGAGAGCAGTGCAGACTGGACAGGGCACTGGACCAGGAGCCCGGCCGCCCTGCCTCCTCAGGGCCTATCGCTTTGCTTCTAGATGAGGAAACTGGAATACGTCATCAGGCATAGGCTCCCTCACCTTGACGCTCAGGGACTCTAATGGGCCAAACAGCCCTTAAAACCCCACACCACCCCCAGTCCCAAATGTTTAAAAATCTGGTCATCCTTCCATTCCCAGATCGCCTACCGGGACCGGCTGAAGGACATTCGGGCCACCCTTGAAGTTTCCCCCTTCTTCAAGAGCCACGAGGTGGGTGTCGGGCTGTTGCCATCCCAGGCAGAGGGCTGCACCCCGTGTGGCTGGCCACGCCCTTTGAGCCTGTCATGGGAGCTGTGAGCAAGCCTCCCTTGCCAACAGACCTGCTTGCTCCAAAAGCCCAAGGGGCATTTTCAGAATGATTGCAGCCAGAGGCAGGCCCTCTGGGATCAGGCCCCTCGCCTAGTGCAGGACCCAAGTCATAACACATCTATGCCAGGAGCCCTGAGACGACCACTCAGGACTGTCCTGCCTGAGGCCTGGGGTCAGACCCCCTTCCTTCTCCCTCCCAGCCAAGGTGTAGCTATGGTCTGAAATGGTGGACAGTGCACGCTGGAGCTCAGAGTGGGGAGGGGTGGGTCAGCCATCTGCCCTCCGGGACTTCCTCTTGCCACTGCCCCCGCAGAAGGGCGGTTGCTGTTCTGGAACTTGATGTCCTCGGCTCGCCCCCCCACAACCCGTGGCCACTCTCTGTGGGCTCTGCCGCCCAGGTGAGAATAGGGGGCAGACTGGCAGGCTCCGGCTTCCCCAGAGTGACCTCTACTCATCTCATTCAGATCAGGCCTCAGGGTTCTCCAGGTCCCCTCAGGAGCCAGGTTGCCATGTGGCAGGTGGAGGCAGGGGCCCGGGTGGCACCCCCCATCATTGCCCCCCTCCCCTGCAGGTCATTGGCAGCTCACTCCTCTTCATCCATGACAAGAAGGAACAGGCCAAGGTGTGGATGATCGACTTTGGGAAGACCACACCCCTGCCCGAGGGCCAGACCCTGCAGCACGACGTCCCCTGGCAGGAAGGCAACCGGGAGGACGGCTACCTCTCGGGCCTGAACAACCTCGTGGACATCCTGTCCGAAATGTGCCAAGGCCCAGGCACCGCCCCCTAGCCTGTGGCTGCCTGTGCCCACCATACTCTGTCCCCAGCCTCTTCCCTCCCCCTTTTTTTCCCTGCTCCTTCTCAATTCTTTCACTTCTTCCTGGGTGCAAGCCCCAGAACTGACCCTCCCAAACTGCACTACAAGACACTTTGTAGAAGAGGAGACGAGACTTTCTAGTTATTTTCCTGACTGAAGGGCTTTGGCGCTGGGGCTTCCACTTCTCTCTGTATGTAGGGTCTCCTGGAAGAGGAGGGCCCAGGGAGGTTAGTTGGGTTTAGATCTGGGTGGAGGCACAGGTGGCCCTGGAGTCCTGCCCTGAGCCTCTGAGTGGGCTCCCTGTGGGGGCCTGCTGCCCCCTGCTGGCCAGTGCTGTCAGCGCTGCTGCCCAGCACAGCCCGTTTCTGCCCCATCAGCCTGGTGAGGGAGTGGGCGCTGTTTAAGAGCCCATGTTCCAGCAGGTGCCTGGTGCCAAGCTTTCTCATGGTTGGGGCACAGAATCCCTGGGCACTGCATGTTGGCCACGAGCAGAGCAACCTCTGATTAGCAGCCCAGGAGGTCTAGAGATGCATTCTGGTCTTCTGGACCCTTTAGGGTCTGGTGTTAGAACCTTCCAGCTTCAGACCAGACCCGGGAGGGAGCCAGGGGGAGGCCAGAGCTGACCTGGCTGTGCTCTCTGACATTGGCCTCCCCCGTGGGTGCAGGCAGGAGCCATGGCCTTTCATCTGTGACCATCGCCATCAAATTCAGAGGGCCTCTGCAAACCTGAGTTGCCAGTGCTTCGGCCACTCCCCGAGCCACTGTGCCTCCCATGCCCCACCTGGACCTCTCTGTGACAAGGCCAGGGACTGCGTGGGGGTGGGGGGCCCAGGGCACAGTCAGCCCCCAGTGTGAGAGAGACAGAACCTACATGGGACCCTCCTCTCATGCACCCCCACCTCTCCCCCCTACCTGGTGACACTCAGTTGTCCTGCCTGTGCCTCAGGCCCAGGGTGCCCAGCAGGTGCAGGCAGGGCTTCAGGCCAGCTCTGGGCAGGGAGGAAGCAGGAGGACGCTGGCTTCCTGGCCTCTGGTCTTTCCCTTGAGATAAGTCTTACGGGCCTGAAGAGCTCAGGCCCGTGTTTCCTGATGTAACGTGGGCAGCTTCTGGGACATGTAATGGGCGCCGGGGGTCTCCCGGCCTCTCTTCCCGGAGCTTCCAGGTTGCTTGAAGATCCATTGGAACCAGTTATCAGCCTTATTCTCATTATAAAGCAAGTAAATCTGTTACTGAGAGGAATGTAGAATTTGCATGACTTTTAGAGACAGGATTCCAGCTATGGCCACTTGGAGCAGTCCCCCCAGGGGTCCCCCCTTTGTTGTCGGAGGAGAATTGGGGACCAGGCCAGCAGGTCCATAGGGAGCTGCTTCAGGGACACTGGAGGCAGTGTGTGCCCAGGTGTGTGTGCCTGAGGGGACCAGTCCAGAGAGAGGGCTTCCTAGGCCACCTCCCTGTCACCCCAGGTTCTGGGGGAACTGTCAACTCAGCCATGTGACACTTGCGTTTCCCCTTTCATGCTGGGTGAGTGACGGTTGGTGGGGGCGGGGGGTGGGACACAAGGATGTGTAAGTTCAGATTTTTAAAAGGAAATCACGTTTCAACTTCCTGGCTCTTGTTCAAAATAGTGGTGAACTCCTGTGCGGGCTGAGTTGCTAAAGGTCACAGGCCCGCCCCTGCGGAGCACAAGAGACCTTGTGACAGCATGTGACCCTGGAAGACAGGAGCCCCGGAGCTGTATGCACTCATGGGCTAGAGGGACCCCACCTCAGTGGTCCATGGGCAGCTCCCTGCAGGAAGGGACGTCGTTAATTTAGACGTCAAGGTCCTACAACTATGGGCTGTTGGACCGCCTTCCTCCTGTCTGTGAAAACAGTTCGCTAAAGCGAATTAATGCTATGAACAAAAGTTACACGGGACCAGCGTCACCTACTTACAGAGAACAAACAAGCACTTTAAGCAAGCACCAGTTGTTTGCGGACGATGTGCTAATAAGCAAATGATTTGTTTATTAAAGGAGACCCATGGGGCTTCCTACAGGCAATTCTTTGCTTTGGGGTTACATTTATATGTGAAAGTGGCATCTTTTTAGGGTTATTCTATTACTTAGGGTTTCAAGTTTTGTATTTACTGAGCTAGTTCCCTTCCACACCTACTCTCTCCCCTTTCTCCCCTTTGACCTTTTACCCTCCTGGTATGGATCCTGGAATGGAATTTTTTGGCTGAAGCTGTCTGAAAGGTCTCCCCTACCCAGCCCTCGTGGGGCAGGGTGTCCTAGGGCCCTGATCATGCAGGTGCCAGGAGGGTGGGCGTATGTACTGCCCTGTCCTTGCGCTGCCACCCTCCCCCCTACCCCGGCCCCACCGCCCCTTGCAACCTTGGTGTTCAGTACCGCTTAGCCTTCAAAGAAGTTTTCTCAGCTGCTTGTCCCAGACTTGCCTTTAGTGTCGTGTAAGAGGTTTTTAAGTTATATTTATTTTGTTGGTTTTTTTAATTGCACAAAACACTAAGACTGAGAGGCTGGATTCTGTTTCTCCTCTACAGCTCTGCCTTCTTTCTGAACTTCCTGTCCTTGCTGGGTGGAAAGAGCCTGGAGGCAGCCCTGGTGCCCCCCCTCCCGCCCCCCCCCCCTTCCCAGGTGGACTCTTTCCTCCGTTCGCTGTATTTAGCTTTGAGTTTCTCCGCATGCATCTGGTCAACCCTTGTGTGTACAGAATCCAGGCCCTTCCCGGGAAGAAGCAGAGCGTTCACCCTGAGCCAGTGCCTTCTGTTCTGGAGGGGAGGACCCCCCAGAGGGCTCTCCCGCCCTCCGCACTTCTCTCCCTGTGACACCTTGGAGAAAACTGAACTGTTACAAACCCCGCACAGTGCCTGTCAGACTGCAGACGCTCTGTACCTTCCTGAATAAAGGCCCTGGAGACCACGGTGCTGTCTGCAGTGTGGTCCTTCTGCCCAAGCCCGGGAGAAATGACTTGGGGGTGGGGGTTGCGGGGTGCTCTTTGGAAGTGGGAGGACCAAGTTGGGGTGATCATGACTGCCCCCCTACCCCGAGGAATGGGGTCAGATTAGATAACGTTTTAATCTGCAAAGGATTTAAAACACACTTCAAAGCTATTCTTTTCTACCTCTCCACAACACCTTTGCATAGTAGCTCAGGGACATTGAACAGCCACAAAGAAAGGCTGTCCCCTCCCCCACCAGGCTGGGAGAGCCCCCACAGCCTTTGGAGGGGTTCACATCTGCAGTCCCTCCTTTTTCGAATCCTCATCCAAGGACATATTTATTCACTTAAAAGAGAGGGAGAGGAACATCAACATGAGAGAGAAACATCGATGGGTTGCCTTCTGTATACTCCCCAACCTGCAATCAAACCTACAACCCAGGTACGTGCCATGACCTGAGATTGAACCCACAATCCTTTGGTGAGCAGGGTGACACTCTGACCAACTGAGCCACCTGGCCAGGGCCTGTAGTCCCCTTTTATCCCCAGATCAACTGGATGAACAAGGCTGTGTTATCTTCGTTTTAGAGATGGGGAAGTTGAGGCTTTGTAAGACCAAACACCTTGGCCTGGGTAATAAAAGGGGGAAGCAGGGACTTAGGTACAGATACTGCCTGGGTTTCCAAACCAATTCCGTCTCCCTCCCAACCTGGGGAGCACAGGGAGGGCACCAGCTTGGCACCAAGCAGCCGCCCGGGAAAGGTTTGGCGCCCTGATGAACGGCGTCTGGCTGTTTTGACGAGGAAGATGGCTGAAAACAGGAGCGTCTGCAGCACATCGGAGATGCTCCACCATCTGCCACCCCTTCCCCAGCAGGCCTTTCCCCTGCTCTGCACCGCTGGGGGCTTCACATGCAGAATTCTGTATCTGGGAGACGGGCACGTCCTTTTCATTTTGAAAAGTTGTAAAAAAGCTGCAAGGCGTTTGCACCTCTCTCCCTTCTGCCTGGGGTGTGCTCCTCCGGTTATCACACGGTGAGTATGGGAACTTCAGATTCCCCCATCAGTGTCTTATTCCTGTCACTGCCCCAGCAACCGGCTCTGTGGGCTCACCCTGGACCCACCCAGGCTCATGCCTCTGTGACCTGGAAGTCTGGGGGAGTTAAAGCCCCAGGTATACACCTGGCACCAATGGCAACAAGAACTGGTTGATCGGTCTTCCCTTCTTCACCTCCCAGCCCACAGGTGGATGCAGCCTCACTGGCTTTCCAGAGGACGGTCCCATGAGGTCAAGCAGCCAGCTGCACTTAGTGGATCACTGTGCTTGTATCAGGGTTCCCTGGCCTTGTCCCTCACTTCCACTTAGGGTTGCACCCCAACAAAGCAGCAGGAAACAAGCCTCCCCTCAGATGGCTCACAGGGAACCTGAATAGTCACCATCCCTTAGGCCTTGGCTCAGATGTTGCCGCTGTAGAAAGTTCTCTGACCCCCCAGCCAGAGCAAGGCCACCCCAGCCACTCTGCTCCACTGCCTCATCTTATCTATCTGTCACACACCTTCTCACCGTTGACAGCCGCCTGTGGGACTTAGGGTCCGTCTCCTCCACTGGGACATTGTCCCTGAAGGCGAGGGCTGGATCCTGTAACTTGTTTTTGCAGCATCTAGCAGTGCCACGAATGTGACAGGTGTTTAGCAAATGCTAGTTGGCTGGGTGGCTGAGTGCCCTCGGTGACCAGAGCAGGTGACCACGGCAGTCGGGTGCCTAGACACCCCTTCCTAGGCAGAAGGACCACTCCCAGTTGGCGTGGGCTCCCAACCTCTCTGGCGGCCGTCCCTTCTCTGTGTCTACTAGATAGTGTCATTACCGATGACTGACCAGCAGAGGCGCTTCGTAAATGCTTCCTTAACTGGACAAGCCTCACTCCCTCTGCACCTCACAATCCTCTCCTCTGTGGGTACCTCCCACCCTGGGCTTTGCAATCGCCCCAACTGTGTGCAGCCCCCTGCTCATTAAACATGGCCCCTTGCGTTTGCCCAGGCTCCTCTGCCCAGCCTTCTGGGCCCCTTGACCGGCTGACTGACAATGCCTCAACCTTCCAACAGCCCCCAACACCTCTGCCCCCCCTTTCCCCTCCCTGAACCCTCCAGCTTTCTGAACAGGCATCACCTTGGAACTAGGGCCCACCTGTGTTTTAAATAGAGCTTTATTGGGAACAACCACACCCATTTCTGTGGCTGTTTTTGACTAAAATATAGCAGAGCTGAGGAGTTGCCAGGGACCACCAGCTGCAAAGCCTGACACATTTACTCTCTGGCCTTTTATAGAAAAGTGTCCCAACTCCTGCCTTAGAATTATGGCAACCGCTGATGAAGAATTACGACCTGCCAGGCCCCACACCAGGTGACTTAAGGCTAAGGAATTTAACCTTTATAAAAATTCCGTCGGGTGAGCGTGTTAGCCCCACTGGTATGTAAGAAAACAGGCACAGAGAAGGTGAGTGACTTAACTAAGGTCACACAGCTGGTAAGCAACCACCCCAGGCTCAGACCAAGGCTCAAGATCTATCCAGACCCTGCATGACTGAGTCTTCTAAGAGCAGGGTAGGTCCCGGTACACGACCGCATCCCAGGATTGTTGGGACAGCCTGTTGTGAAGTCATGAGTCTTGGTTTTGGTGACTTTAAATGTGACCAGGCCCTAGGGATGTTGATCCCAAACATGGCCCTCTCCTGGGAGTAGGGGTAGAGCGGCAGAGCCCAGACCTTGGCTCTGGCCCCCAAGACCAACAGCCAGTGTGGGGGTGCTGGGGTGGGGTGGGGACCCTGGATCAGGAGCTCTCTGGCACAGTGTGTTCTAGGCTCTGTGTGACCCTGCAGGGAAGTGCAGCCCACGCAGGCCTCTGTTCCCTCAGAGCAGAGTAACACACAGACACCCAGATTCACTCCTCCCCCCCCCCGCCCCCACCCTGCAGCAGACTACAGAACCCAGTTCACTTGCCAGCTCGTGAGCTGGCTCACATGCCCTTCCACAGAAAAACAGAAAACTCACCCGAGTGCTCGCAAACACCCAGAAACAGTGTGCCTGTCATTTTTCCCTCTGTACTGTGACAGCTGTGGCCTGCTCCTGGCATTTAGTGCACCCCCCTCCGCAGGCCTGAGGTGACAAATTTAACAGAGAAGTGAGGAAGGGAACGCCAAATGCCCAGCAGAGAAGAGGAATTTCACCCTGGAGCAAGATGTGAGGGCTTGCAGGTAATTTTTACACCAACAAAAACACCAGTTTGCTATGATGCTAACAACAACAACATAAAAAGGGAAGTGCTTTCCTGAGTAGGTGCCCCTCTCGGTCGGCTTGGGCTGCCTTAACAACACACACAGGCCGGTGGCTCCAACAACAGGAATGCGTTTCTCACAGTTCTGGAGGCTGGAAGCCCGAGATCGAGCTCTGGCGGGGTTTGGTTTCTGGTGAGACCCTCTTTCCGGCTTGCAGATGGCCCCTTTCTCATGGCGTCCGTCCTCACGTGGCAGAGAGAGAGAAACCCTGGTGTCTTTCCTTCATCTCCTAAGGGCACCAGTCCTACCCAGTTAGGGCCCCATCTTTATGACCTCACTTAACCTTTTACAGGCCCTCACAGGCCTCATCTGCAAACACCATCATTTTGGGGGTTAGGGCTTCAGTGTGGACATTTGGGGGCAAGGGGGCGGGGACCACAAACATTCAGCCTCGAACAGCATCCCCTCTTGCTAACTAACATCACAGACGGTTTCCAACTCCACCTTCCCTCCTGTAACTTCTTCCAACCTTGTGAATGAGTAAAGCAGTTTTGGGGTGTGAAGGTGGGGGTGGGGTGCAATGCTAATGTCTGTGGCTTTCTATGTGGCAACATGTATTTGGGTTATTTTAAAAATAGTTTCTGCAAATCATGGTCACATGGTATCAGACTGAGACAATTTGCTGTCGCCAGCAGCCCTGTTTAATTTCCATGGGGAAAAAAAAAAAAGCCCGGTTTTAGTCTTGCTTTCTGAGAACGCATCCTGGACAGAAAGCAAGAGATAGGGGCCATGTCGGGGGAGGCTGCCCCCTTCTGGAAAGTTGTGTGCATTACAAGGTGCTGAAACAAGGTAGGTAAGAAGGTCATTTAACTTACAGGTCTGGAAGCCCCCTTGCTCAGCCTCCTCCCCTGCCCCCCAGGAACGCGGAGGGAAAGAGTGTTCCCTTCCCTTCGAGACTTTTTCCAGCCCAGCTACATCTTTGGCCTGACAATCTGTTGATATGATGAATTATACTGAATAACTTTCAAATTTGGAACCAGTCTTATACTCCCCAGGGATAACCCCCCATGTGGTTTGAATACAGAGGGACCCCAGGAAACTCTTTGTTCTGAAGGACATCTTTCATGTTGTCTTTGTGGTCATGGGTGTACAGCTGCGTGTGTTTGACAAATTGTACACGGGACTGTGTGTAGAACTATAAAGGGTGGATTTTATTGTGCATAAATCGCTCCCCAAAACCCTAACTAAAAAAATCAATTGAGCCCTGGCTGGTGTGGCTCAGTGGATTGAGCACGGGCCTGCAAATCAATGAATGGGTCCTGGTTCGTTTCCCAGTCAGGGCACACCCCTGGGTTGCGGGCCAGGTCCCCAGTAGGGGGCATGTAAGAGGCAACCACACATTAATGTTTCTCTCTCTCTCTTTTCTCTCCCTTCCCTTCTGCCTAAAAATAAACAAAATCTTTTTTAAAAATCAATTGACCCCCAAAATGAATTTTAAAAGCCTGGAACATGAAGAGGAGGAAAACCAGCCACAGTCCCAGTCAGTGCCCGGGAGCAATTCTTTCCGTATGTCTTCCTTGTGGGTCACCGTTCATCCTTTGTCTGCTCTTTGTCAGCTCCAGAAGACGTTATGCGTGTTATCTTAAGAATCCTTAAACACGGCTATTATTTACAAAAAACAAGCGTCATGGTCGGTGCCATGTGTCAACCTGGTGTTGCTGGGAAGGTATTTTATAGATGTGACTAAAGTCCACCGGCGTGCAGCAGGCCAGGCCGGTCCCCAGGCCCCACGCCCTGGGCAGTCACCCGCAGCTGACCCTCCAGGCCAAGGCAGCAGGTGAGGCCGGCAATCCGCAGCCATGTCTTTCCTCACAGCGTGCACCTTGGCGAGCACAGCATTTCCCACCTCTGCGATGTTTCCAGACTCGCCCCCCCCCCACCCAGTGACCCGGGGCCCCGGGACTCCAGGCTGCCATATGGCCACATCAAACAATGCCTCTTGGGCCTCACGACAAAGAACAAGGCCTGTAAGTGAAATGCGTTCTCTGAAATTGCAAGTCATTTTGGAAACCCTTGCCAGGCCACCAAAGCGTCGCCACCCCTTCCTGAGACTCGGCTGTTCATCTGTTTGGTCTCTTTCCGTCTAGCTTCTTTCGGGTACAAATGAAATTTTTGGAGCTCCTAGGCCTGTTGGCTTGTGTCTCTTTACATGGCTAAGTAACCAACCTTTCAGATAGGCAGGACGCCAATGGAAATAAAGGCTGTTTCTGTACTAGGTACAGGAGGATTCTCCATCAAATATTTTCCACCTTAGATAGAAAGCGGGAGGTGGGCAGCGGGGGCCCATACATAGGTGTGCTTCGTATCAGTCAGCGACTCACTGCTTCTAATTGCACTTTCCCACGGAGTGAGTTTGCCTGGAACAGAGCCAGGGGTGGCACAGGGAGCATAAAAATACAATAGGAGCTGGCACTATGTGGGGGAGAGTTTCATGTCTGAGAAACCTTGTTCCTTCTGTGAAGTGACTTGGGCCATTGGTCTTGCCGTGTGGAGCATTTTGTAGGCTGGACAGAGAGCCCTGGCTGAGTCAAGAATCCGAGTGGAAATGCTAACCTCAGGTTCAGTGTTCTCAAGGGCTCAGAAAGGAGAGACTTAAATGGAGGTATTGAGACTTTAGGCTCCGTTTCCCTTCACTGGCCCCTCATGGACCAGCTAAGTCCTGCAAGCCCGAGGTGCCTCACCAAGTGTCCCGAAGGCTCTGTCTTGCCTGGGGTTGATGGGAAGAGAAAGGGAGTGTGTATGGTAACCTTTTCGGGAACTTTTTATATTTAAAACAGTTTTAATTGAAATCGTTGAGCACATATACAGCTACATTTTTTTTTCTTTAAATGCTGTTCTCTAGTACCGTTTGAGACAAGAGAGGTCAGGGAGAGGGGGGAGATGGGAGGATGGGGCTGGAAGGAATAAACACTTGTCCCATGTGGAAAGCAATTACACATGTGCCCAGGCCTGCTGTGCACTCATATGTGTGCATGTGTGCATGTCTGTGTGTGTGTGTCCGTGTGTCAGACATAAAGATCTGGTCTGTGTCTGGCACTTTGCAGAAGCTCAGTACTTGGTGACTATTGTCCCTGGTTGGAAGGGACAAGAGGAGGCTTTGGGAGCAAACATTTAGGATTTTTTCTTGCCATCCGTGAGAGAAGCTCCTCTTGAACAGGCGTGTGGAAAGAAAGAAGAGAGCGAGGGAGGGAGCAGCACAGAGGGCTTGTGCCCTTGAATTGGGGCACGGCAGGGCCCGCAGTGGCCGTAGGGATCATGAGAACGACATTCTCCCTCCACCTCTCATCTCTGCTTCCTCTGTGTGCCCCTGTCTCACACCATCCTCATGTGACCGTGAGGTGGGAACCTTGGTCCTGGATAGCTTCAGGCTTCTACGATACAGCCCCCAGGCCAAGAGGAAAATAGCTTCCCTGTAGGTCCAGTTGGAAAGATCTCAGGAAAGTGCTACAGCTCAGGTTAGCTCAGTAAGGGGACCCTGCTATTGGCCTGGCTGCGATGGGGGGTGGGGCGCTTCTGTGACTGACAAGTGCCCCCAGAATCACCTGGGTTGAGTACGGGGAGAAGCTGGCCCCTGGAACAGGGTGGAGAGCAGAGCAAACAATGTAGCACTGTCTTGTCTCACCCTGGGGGACCTGAGCTGGGCCTGGGGAGCCAGGGAGCACTTGACATGGTGGGTGGACTGGGGGGCTGTGTCCCACTGGGAGAGAGAGAACAGGTGCGGACTCCGGGGACAGGGCGGTGCAGGGTGACAGGAGGCTCAAAGCAACAATGCTGATTTCTTTGTCCTAAAATCCATACCTCCCCACTTCAACTTCCTCAGAAGACTCTGGATATGTCTCAAGTTTCCCAGAAGCCAACGGTGGAGGCGAACCCTCCTCTTCCATCCCAGACTTCTGGGCTCCCCTCCCATCCTGGAATCTCAGGAGACGGACACAACCCCTAAGTGTGTGGAAAGTGCTTATTTCCCCTGCCGCCGACATTCCAAGTTTTAAAAGTTTCTTTGCTCTCTAGAGTTGTTGTTTTTAAAGTAGAGCTATTTCGGGCACAAATATAAATATCCACTGCTCAGACTGGAGACACAGCTGCCAGTTCCTGCTCTAATCACTTTCTGCAGAGCCTGTTCCTCCCGGGGGCCTGAACTCTGTCACTGACGGTGGGCGGAGAAGGCATAAACCAGGGGCCATTCAGGTCTCCAGGTTTATAACAAGGACACCCAGGTCACAGGCCACCGGAGCCACTGCAAAGCTGTGCCTCCCAGAAACCTGAAAGTGGGCGGGCACAGGGATATCTCTGCCCAGGATATGCTGCTGCCCCTGAGTCTTGAACATGACCCCCTCCACGTGACCAGCCATTGCTGTCACCTCATTTTTTTTTGAGGTCCCCTTTCTCCTCCTGCTATCGGCCAAGTGACCATCTTAGTAATTCCTGAGTTAGGTCACTGGGAGATCTCATGAGTCACTAGCAGGCACCTTCCACATTGGAAACTTTCCATTTCAGCACAGCGCAGGCTCCCTGGGATGGAGGGACGGTCATGTGGCTGCAGGGGAAGAGCCATGCAGACTGGACACACCATCCAGTTCATGGAGCCGTGGAGCCAACTGCTTCCTCAGCACATCGGTCCTCGCCCCTCCCTCCTTCTTCCCTCCTCCCCCCTCCCTGCCATCCTTCCCCCCTTCCCTAGGCTGGCTCAAGTTCAGTTCCTCTCACAGCACGTACCAGCTGAGCACTGGCTCCGGGAACAGTCTCTGCCCAGGTTTGTGCTCCACATCTCTGAAAGCTGCCCTCCTTCAGAACGGATCCACCACAAACCCAACCCTGGCCTTCCCACCCCACCCACCTCCCATCCCTTGTGCATCCTCACATGTCCCTTCCTGTGATTGGTCACAGGCAAGCATCAACCTCTTCAGAGCCTGGGGGGAATTCTGGGGAGCAGATGCCTTTGTGTTTGTCATGGCCCCTTCCCTCCAGGTCTGAAGCAAGCTCTTTGGCAGTGGGGAGGACACTACACTATTCGTCACCCTCCAGGAGTGGGCACTGGCTGGCTCTACCACATCACCCTTCCTGAGAACAAGTGAACTGGGGCTGGGAAAGGAGAGACCTCAGTGTGCCTGAGGGTCCTTCCCCTCCTTTGACAGGACTCCAGAGCAATGCCGTTGTCACCTCCCGCTGTGCCTTTCTTCCAGCCCCTCTGAAGTCTCACACCTCTGCAGAAAGAATCCTCTGGCATAACGTGAGCACGGGAAGAGTTGGGAAGACACACAAAATTGAGAAATGCACCCTGCGGTGCCGGGCGGCCTTGAGAAAGCCTGGGCTCACTATGCTGTCTTGGGCTTTGAGTCCTGATTTCAGCAGTGACTAACGTCAACCCTAGGCGCAGATGCCACTTCTGGGGCTTTGAAAGGGTCCCTGTGGTTGAGCATGCAATCTCTCCGAAAGGTCACCCTTCGAAGTGATTCACTCTTTGGCCAGTGGTCACATCAAGGCCCTTGAGATAGCAGTGCCTCTCAGCAGACAGGCCAGGACATGCCAGTTAGTGGGCCGGGACAGCCAGTCCCCAAGGGTCCTGGGCTGACATGAGGAAGCAGCAAGAAGCAGGGCCTTTCCCTTGGGGTGTGAAACTCGACCCCCACCACCCCTGCCCCACAGCACCCAGAGCTGAATACGAGGCTGCAGATGTGGCCTCATTCGAGACCCCAGCCGGCTTCTCCTGATGCATCCAAAACCAAATGATCCATTCTGTCAACCACATCATGGCGCTGATGGACGCGGAGCAGACCATCCCACAACTCCCTGGGTATGAGGAAAAGCGTGGGGGGCTCTGAATCCCAGGCACCACTACTTCATTTAACTATTAGATGTGGTTATCAGATTGCCTCTTATTACATTGCCTCTGCCTGTCAAGAGCTTTTTGAATCCTAATGTGTTCTCATATATTTAGTTCCCTCCATCCACAAATTTGACAAGCTGTCTCGCCTTCACCCAATCGCTAAGAGAGATGTTGGCTGGGCTGTGAGCTATGCCCTGCCAATTCCCTCCAAGGGAACGTCAGTCCAGCTAGCCCCTCGTTAGAGCCGAGCAGCTAGTTATAAGTCCTGATCACGCTCACCCTGCTTCCTATTTACGCAGGAGACTTCGAGAAATGTGTGCACCGCACACACTTGCCTCATCAACCCGTCAAGCAATCAAGACAAGGAAATGAGTTTCATCTGCACACTTATTCTTGATAAACCCAGCCTGGGTCCCGATGCTCAAGTTAATGTGTGAATTTCCGGAGGAGTAACTTGCACAAGTGCCCCAGGAGAAGAGGGATGTGGAGAAACCTAAGTGAAGGCAAGGCCCACCATGGGGAAAGGCAATGTTCATAACGGAAAAGGCAGCAATAGGAAACACTGCTGAGGGGGTGGGGGGGGAGTCCGTTAAGAACCCGTCAGAGATCTGTTCAATTGTAAAGATGAGAGGACGCAGAGATTTGAGAAGCCACCTGAAAGGTCACGTGAATGTTTATTACATAGAAAAGGGGGAAAGGAAGAAAAGGTTTCCAAAACCGTGTTTCCAGGATTTAAAAAAACAACAACACCAAGTTTGAATGCCAGAGATGCCATGCTTTATATATTTATAATAGGAATGCATGTGTGGATAGAAATATGTACACGGAGGTATGTACAACGGTTTTTGTTGGCAGACATGGTGTTTTCCTATTACACGTACAGTGACGGTGCTTGAGTGATGGATTTCAAAGCTGGCAGAACGCGGAAGAACCTGGAACCCTGCTGAGCGCCCGTGGGGCACCATGGAGGCCCCATTAGCAGCGGCGAGTCTGCCAGGGCTTGGCCCTGAGGGTTCTGGGAAAGCTAAGCTATAGGCAGGCCTGGGTCCCGGCTGCAAGGTTGGGACCAGGGCAAGTCTGAAAGCTTCCCTAGGCCCTGACACAAGAGGTTTCTTCCTCTCTTGGAACCAAAAAGGCTCCGGTCATTGGGACGGGCTGGAAGAGCCGCTTGGCTGGATTGGATCCCAGGGAGAGCTGGTTGGGGGTGGGGGGGAGGTCAGCTCCCAGTGGGTCTGGGTAGAATCGAGTCAAGGAAGCCTTGGGAGATCAGAGAGCATAGTCTTGTCAGAGGTGTGCAGTGATTAATGTAACAGCAAAAACAGAGACCCAAACAAAGCCAGTCACAGTGTCAAACACTGCAGTTCACGACACAACACTCATCCACGTACACACAGAACTAGTCTTGTTTTCATGTACGTTGTTTAAAAAAACAAACAAACACGGGCACCACGTACAACAGCATGGAACTTAGCCTGTGAACGCCGCCAGCCGAGGGCTCCTACAGAGTGCCCAGGCCCGGTACAGCCAACACATCCTTGCTCACTTAGAACAGGGACCCAGCACTAGCCCGGAGAGCTCTGTGGACACGACCCCATCCCCCTCCTCGCCTCACTGCTTCCTGTCCCAGGGCAGGCGGGAGGCGTGTGGGAACAGAAAAGCGCCTCAGATGAGAGGCTGGTCTGTAGCTCAGGAAGAGCCCAGAAAACAACCACTGTCCTCCCGTTCTCTGAGCAGACTCACCTCCCACCAAAGGCCAAGCTGGGTTGTGGGGGATGAGCCCAGCCAGGAGGGGTGGGGTGCAGTGCTGAGCTCATGGGCCTGGGAAGAAGAGATCCAAGACCAGGTGTCCTAGAGAGAGGACACTGTGCCAATCTGGGCCCCTGGGTAGGAGTGACAAAAGCAAAAAGTGCCACCAGCCAAAGGCCAGGCTGGAAGAAGACAGCTCCTGGAGGGACTCAGGCCCCCTTTGGAGATGTGGAGCCCCAATCCCAAGCCTCCCATCAGACCCAGTCCGGCCCTCACCTGGCACTCAGAGGGGCAGCAGAGTGTGCACGCGTGTGTGTCTGTGCTTCTGCCCGTTTAGAGGTGAAAGTGCAGGGGGGGGGTGCTGTGCAGTCCGGACCAGCTGGGGTGGCTGGCATTTTGGCAAATCCAGGCAGGAGGGAGGGAGAGGGGCTGGGCATAGAGAGTCCCAGCAAAATCAAAGTCAGAGACAACCTGTGCCAGGGACTCAGACACATACAGGTGAGACCCGAGTGGGACAGGGTCAGGAGGGGCGAGCAGAACTCGGGGCCAATGTTTCTGTTTTACTAGAAAGAGTCCCGGTGGCACGGCTGCCAACCTGAGTCCACGAGGCCTTCACAGGGGAGAACAGCCTCTCCCTGTCCCTGTCCCTGTCCCTCTCCCTTCACTGGATCGGCCCCTCCCAGGCCCTTGCTCTTATAGAAATGGGAAAAATGATGGCTGCCCAGGCCCCTCCTTGTTCCCAACCTACAGAAGGTTAAACTGAGGCAGGAAGCAGCAGAAGGGACAAACAGCACTGAGTCTGGAACTCACGTGCAGAGCTTGGGGAGCATTTGGGGTCAGTCTGGTTGAGGTTCCCCTGTCACCAAAGGGGCTCAACCTATCTCATGGGATTTAGGTGTATTCTGAGCATGAGCTTCCACACCTCCGGGATCCCATGAACCTTCTGAAGCTCTAAAAATCCAACAGGAAGAAAACAGACAAAAACACAGGACCCTGAGTGACACTCACCTGCTCAGGCCAACCTCAGCCTCACTTCCCTGACAGCACAGCCCCTCATCTTTGAAATGAGGGGTCCAGCCGATCCTTGGGGACAGCCCTTACCCACCTCACCTACCTCTGCTCATCTTGCTGTTTCACCTAGGGAGCCTGGGGACTGGAATGCTCTCCTGGAAAGTGGCATCTTTGATCTGTTGCTCCAAGGCCATGCCCAGGACCCGCTTGGCCCACATCGATGCCCTCTGAAGGCTGAAAGGTGAGCCACAGGGGCCAGCGCCAGGGGCCACAGAGGAAGGGAGGGGGGAAGCGCATAGCATCCAATCAGCGTCCTCTTCAAACTGTTCCCGGAGCCTGGAGCCCCCCACCCCACACAAGACCATGGTCTCTGGGAAGGTCAATGCAGTGGGGGTGCTTTAAAAGGGCTCCTCCCCACCCAGCCCCTCTGTGGAAAGCCCTCCCAACAGACCCATGAGAGGGAGGAACAATAATAACAGTAAACAAGGCCTGAAACCACCAACTGCTTAATTTACATCTAAGTAAAACATCCCAAGCAGTTTACACAGTGCAGGAGGCTTTCCTTGCCAACATCGCTAACAGATAAAAACAACCAGTGTCATTAAAGCCTGAGGTGAGCCAGGAAGCTGATGGGGCCCAGGCTCCCAGCCCAGGGTCAGACGCCCCACCCCTACCCCCAGCTCGGGCCCAGGGTTCCCTGAGGAGCTGGGTCCAGGCACAGCCGAGTGACCCTCACAAACACACCCTGTCTGGGCAGTGACGGAAGACCGAACGCTCCACACTGTGCTGAGGCAGCTCCCAGCATTCGGAGGCTGTCCTTGACATTGAGGCTGACACATGGGTCTGGGCCACAGAAGGAGGGCTTTTTGCTCTACGTCTCTTCCTTACCTCCCCTCAAGGGCATTCAAGTGGAGCCCTTACCCGAAGTCCCCAGCACGGGACAGGCAGGCAGTTGCAGGGGGCGGAGGCACAGACAGGACCAGGAGCCATCTGCCTCCTGCTGCTCCACAGGGACTGGACCCACCCAGTTGGAAGTCCTGGCTCAGAAACAGACTCAGACCTTCAGCTCCAGTTCCACAGCCTCTGCACCCACAGGACACCCCCAACCCAGGAGGCTCAATTTTACTCCAGCGTTCCACTCTGGCCCCAGGGAACTGCCACCCTAACCCTGGGATTATCTCCTTTACTATGAAGTTCTCTGCACCCCTGGGACCCTCCAAACACCCATGGCCAGGGAATGTCCTGTGGGATTCTGACTGATGATGGAAGGCCAAACCTGAAACATGCCCTGTGACTTTTGGACCTTCAACTTCATGCTGTGCCATTGAGGCAAGCCCGGCTCTGTCCCCAAAGGGCTGAGTGTCAATCAAGTGCTTGCAGGCAGAAGACCCCTAGTTTCAGCTGGTGGGATTCATTAATCAATGAATTCTGGCCACTTGACAGCCTGAGGGGCCGCTAGGACTGCTGGGAGCACACTAGCCACCACTCCTTATGGAATGAAGACTGAGGACTGGTGACTTGTCACTCTCTGAGCTGATTCCGCCCACGTGCTGATCTCACAGCCTCACTGCTCAAACCCCGCGGGGTCCTCTCGGTCTCTTCCACACGGCAGCTGCCTGCAAAGGGGCTTCCCCCTGAGCCTGATGTCTTCCCTAGTTTGGGGACATCCTTCCAAGTACACAAACCACCGTATTAAGCCGTTCCACACTGGGACTCACGGTGACACTTGTCACTCAAAAAAAATTCCCACCTGTGTCTGCATTGTGTCACTAAACATTCGACATAAATTGCTATCTCTTCTCTACCCCCTCAGCAGCCACCCCCAGCCCCAGCCAGGAGAACAACACTCTCCCCTCCCACTGTGGGGGCGCCCCCCCCAGACCTGTCATCACTCCAGGGGGCCACACCAACGTGGGGAGCCGCTGAGGGCAGGGCTGTGGGCTGGTGGCTGTGAAGAAGTGGCTGGGCCGTTGTTCCATCAGCTGAGGCTGTTTTATCTGATTCTAGGGGAGGCTCTGAGCTTAGGCACCGCTTCCTGGAGAGCAGCCAGGGGCCCGCCGGCCGTCTTCTTGGCCTGGAGAAAGGGTCTGGCTTACTGATCAAAGAAAATCTGGTCCCACGCCTTGAAAACACAGTGGCTTCCAAACATGAACGCAGCAGCAAAGGCCCGGGCTGGCATCAGGAAGAAAGGAGGGAAATGACAAAGACGCTGCCAGGTGTTCGGAAAGAGCAACCCAGCCCCTGGCAGCCGTGGTGAGATGCTCATCAAAAGTAAGGGGTGACAGACGACTAAGATCAGGCCAGGAGCAGAGAGCCTGCCCCGAATCGGGGCACAGGGGTGGGTGAGTGGCTGGGGGGATGCCAGGAAGCTGTCCAGGTTGCAGGGACCCCCAGGCCTGCTTCCCCGGTAGGACTGTACTTAGAAAGTCCAGTGCACGGGGCGGGCGGGCCGCTGCGCCAGCTGGGGGGTTTAAGAACAGAGATTATGCAAACACTGGCCCCCAACGGGGCTCATGGAGGAGCCAGGGGCCCCTGTCCAGCATGGAAAAAAAGAGCCAGACAAGTCACTTCTCCAGCCCTGGCCAAACTCTGACTCAGCCCCTGACCGACAGCAACAGCCCCTCAGAGAGGAACATACCCCATGGCACCAAGTCCAGGGGAATCAGAACCTTGGCCTGGAGCCAGTCCCACATTTTAGCGATTCCTACATCAGAATGAAATGAAACCAGACACAGCAATGTCCGCCTTGTTGCTACCATTTCGGAGCTCCTCTCTCCTCATTTCACATTGGTACGTGACCCACAGTCGCCTGGACAACGTGGGCTGGTTCCTGCCCTCTGTGGGGTCTGACTATAACAATCACCGAGGTGTCTTAAAGGGACCCACGGTCCCTTTGCAACCGGAGGCATTCCTGTGTCACGTGTTGGACCGTGGAGGGCTGTTCCAGACTGCGGGGTGCTAGGAAATGTAGGGTAATGTCTGCTATTCTCTTTCTCAGACCCAATATTTCTGAATTCAGAGACCCCTCCATTCCAAAGACATCAGAAAATGGACTGTGGGCCGGAAACGGTGTCCAGTGAGCTGTGGAAGGCAGCCAGACAGGGCCCACGCAGAGCTGGCTTGGCCATTTGGGGTAAGAACGTCATTCCAGGAGGTGGCCCCAGGGATGGGGCCATTGCCCACCTCAGGGAAACAAAGGTCAAACACACCCAGGCCTGGAAGTTTCAGTGATGAGGAGGTGGGGGATGGGATAAGGAGGGCAGGGCCAGGTCACACCTCTAGGGATCCATGTGTCCCCTGCCACCAAAGTTGAGGGCACAGCAGGCCTTGCCACTCGGGGCTGGAATCTGTCCATTCTCACTGCCACCCTGGAGCTGCCTCCAGGAGACCACTCGGGCAGGAGCTGGGGACCCAGAGGAAGTGTCCACCGTAGTCTTGCCTCTTGGTGAGCCCCTGATCACCTGTACGGGGCCACTGCTACCTAGCCCCACCACTCGGGTGTCCTTTTGCAGTAGAGGATGCAAAGTAGGGGTAGGGTGGGAGGGAATGGGAATGTTTCAGCCACTCTGTCCACTCTCCCCACTCCCCTGGAGATGCTCAGCTTGCCTGAGCCCACAGGGCTTTCTGGATGCAGCAGGGGAGGGGCTGGCAGCCCTCAGAGCCTGCTGAGAAAAGCAGGTGCATTTCCAAAATAAATAATATCTTCAAATCCTCCTTGTCCACTCCAAACCCAGGAAACAGCCGAAGACAACAGGCAAGGTCCTTGTGCCCGCCGCTGCCGGACAGGGCCCTCATGGGACCACCCTGGACTTCTGGCGGCTGGCTGGGCTCACAGCTGCTGTGGGATGCCCTGCTCCTTGTAGCCTGTGAGGGAGAAGCAGAAGAGAGGTAGTGAGACACCCACTCCCTTCAGGGTTTCTCCAGGAGCTGCCCCCAGACTAGAATCTGCTCAGGAGACCTTACTTACACAGACAGGTAAAAGGCTCCCACAGTCAGAGTCCCATTCTCCCCAAGAGCATTGGCTTTTTAATGGAAATCAGGATGGATGGAGAACTGTGGAGCTGGGGGTTACTGGAGATACAGGAGAGGAGGTTGTAGACAGTAGGGGTTGGAAGGTTATCAACATACCCTGAAGCCACACCCCTGCACACAAGTGGTCCCACCAGACTGGCCTGGCGTGATTTCCCAATGCAGAGCCTGGGAAGAGGGTGCCAGACAGGCTCCCCGAAGTGATGGGCAGCTAGGACATGTGGACAGAGAGGAAGAAGGAAGACTGCATGTAGAAGGGAGTGACCATGCGTGTGTCCGTCCAGTCACAGCTGGACAGCGGTGACACAGGCAACGGTGACTGAGGGTTTTGAGCCTTTAAAACATTGGTAATAATTATGAGGCCATTGGGAAAACTGACTGCTGTTGATATTAGAGAATTATTGCTAATTTATTTGGGTATGAAAGGGCACTGTGGTTATGTTTAAAACAAACAAACAAACAAACCCATGCCCTGGCTGATGTGGCTCAGTGGATTGAGTGCTGGCCTGTGAACCAAAGGGTTGCCAGGTTGCTTCCCAGTCAGGGCACATGCCTGGGTTTTGGGCCAGGTCCCCAGTAGGGGGCGCTCAAGAGGCAGCCACACATTGATGTTTCTCTCCCTCTCTTTCTCCTTCCCTTCCCCTCTCTCTGAAAATAAATTTTAAAAATCTTAAAACGAAAAGATACGTACTGAAATATCCAAGGATAAAATTATGGTCTAGAATTTTGAGTGGTTTTCTCCTATTAGCTGGTACCTTAGCCCCAAAAGGAGCTTCAGTGACTTAACTGCTTTTTGTTTTTTCTCTCTATTTATCAGATTCTCCATCCATTTTCAGCACCAATAAGCCAGTACTAGGGCTGGGGTGAGATGTCGGGAGTACTGGGTGAGACAAGAGCGGCTGAGACTTGACAGCTGTTGAATTTGGGCTTTTTAGAGACTCATTAGGCTCAGCCCTCTGTATTTGTTTATGTTGAAAAACTTTCCAGAATAAAAAGCTAAAAATAGAAACCAGTTGACTAACTGAAAGAGGGGGTGGGTGCAGCAGTGGAGTGGGGGTGGGGCACCCAGGCAGCCCAGGCCCGAGGCTGGGCCCCCATTAACAGACTCACCTTGGGAGACTTGGGAGCAGCACAGGATGTGAGGCAGCACATGAGGAAGAGAAGAGGGAGAAAAAGAGAAAAGAGTCTGAAAACAGGACAGAGGGGCTGCCTGAAATATAAAAAGGCGAGGATGCCAGGGGTGGGGGGCCTGGGAGACGGAACAGGGGTGCTCAGGGCTCACAGGGACCAGCCATGCGGCCAGCGGTGAGCCTCGCTGGTGCCTGCACACGATGAGAGCGGTCCCCTCCCCAGGAGTCACACCTTACACACACAGGAGCCACATCTATAACATCTAATGCTTTGGGAAAGGCCCAGGCCCAGGGATGGCAAATGGAATTTGTCTTGTGGGCATCTTGGATCAATTGGCAGTGACCACCTGAAGCCCCGTCCTGAGAACGGTATGACTGTTCAGCAGAAAGTGTCACGATTGATTAGCAATGCCTGCCATGTGCCTGGCAGTGGTAAGAAGGTATTGGAAAATGACCACATATTTACTGACCCATGATCAAGACAGGCTGCACACTGTCTCTTGTTTATTATCTGTATAAATAGAGTAGCGTGTTCCTACGTTCCCGATTTTAACTTCTACTTTGATCTATATTTCTCTGATTCCCCTCTTGAGTTTTTTTCCCCCAATGGTATGTTTGTGGATGAAACCTTCAACAATGCCACGCAGGAAATCATCCTGCGTGGCTACAATTGAAAAGTTCCCCTTGTTTTTATAGGAAGGGGCTGGAGCAACCAGACAGAGGAGCCCTGTCCAACCATCTGCCAGGAGAGACGAGCTGACTATGGCAATTCCCTCCAAGGTGGCCACTCTGGGACACATACTCCACTGTCGCTTGGGGCCGTCCACACGCGTAGCACCATCGCAACAGTGGCAAGTATTCATCCTTTGAGGCGGGTTTACGTTTTGGAAAAAGCACAAACACTCCTTGTTGCTGAGATGAGTGAGCAAGTCTGGTGGCCAGTGGGCAAGATGAGTGGGTAGCAGTGAAGTGTGACGGGTTTTCTTGTGCAGCCCTCAAGTCCATCCCCCAAACAGTGTCCCAGAGAGTCTGACATGAAGACAGCAGCCCTGGAGCCAGTGTGAGGACATCCATGGAGCTGACTCTGACCCACGGGGAAGGCCTCGTGATATAGACGGAATGCATGAGAATGCAGGGGACACGCATGGGGCACAGGGGACGTGCATGGGGCACAGGGGACATGCATGGGGCACAGGGGACATGCATGGAACACAGGGGATGCTCATGGGGCACAGGGGACGTGAATGGGGCACAGGGGACGCAAATGGGGCACAGGGAACATGTATGGGGCACAGGGGACATGCACAGCACTTAAAATAGGTGATGTCTGTTTTAAGATCTTGCTAGGTTATTTTTAAAACATTAATCAAGACGTCTTTGGTCAACTTGATCCCGAAAGGTTAAGCCCTTTCACACAATAGTTCTGTGTCTGGTTCAAGTTTGTGTGAAACGATTGGTCAAGGTCTGCACAAGACCAACTAGGAAGTAAGGCTTTGGCACCCGCGGACAAAGAGCCTGCTTTAAAAGGAGAAACTGCTGCTCTGGCTGTAAAAAGCACAGTTACAGGGTGTCCTGTGGGCAAATACACCAAGTGGCCTTTCCCTTCTTTCTGGAAAGTGCATGATGGAGGGACAGGGAATGGTAGGCACAGGGGACCCACGCTCCCCTGGGCCACACCCTGCTACCTGGTGTTGCCAGCTGGCCTGTTTCCTCGACAGATGAGATGCCTGATGTGTCTGAGCTGATGGGCTCCCTTGCTCTCTCACTCATGCTCTCTGGCTTAGTCTCTGCCTGACCGCACTCAGGAGTCCCAGCAGGCACTGCAACTGGGTGTGCAGGGCAGGTCCCCTCTGCCCGGCAGCCACAGACACCAGTGAGGAGGACACAGGTGAGCCCTGGTGCGGTGGGCGGGGAGGAGGCCCAGCAGATCCCCCTGCCAAGCACCCACACCCTGCAGGATCATGAACGCCCAGACCGTTCTGGCCTCTGCTCCTCCTCCAGCTCTGCTCCCGTCATCCCAGCCCCAGCCCCCAAGGAGGCGCTGTACCAGTGGCTACTCACTCGCAAGGATGACCATGTCCATGCCCCAGAAGATGCTCATGATCCAGCCCACCATGACGATGGCCGTGAGGATCTGGATGAGGGCTGCCGCGATGTTCAGCCAGAAGACACAGCACACGTGCCTGTCCGGGAGGTCAGTGCGGGCTCCGCACAGCACGGTAAAGGCTGAGACGAATGTCCCTGTGAGTGGCCAGAGGGGACAGCCATGTTAGGGTGCTGGGAGCTGCAGCAGCACGTATGCACGTCATCACCTGGCACCCAGGTGCCCACCCTCTGGGAGCTTGGAGAGAAGCAGCCTGTGTCCAGCACCTTCCCAAGCAGACCCCGGCCCACCTCTTGTCCCCACACCAGAGAGGCCAATGAACTACCAGGGGGAGGCACAGCACGGCTGTCAAGGGGCCTTTAGGGGAACAGAGATGGCGTGGCAATGGTCCCTGCCATCAAGGGACAGAGCAGGGGAGCCTGGGGCAGGAGTGGTGACGTGGGAGAGGGGGAGGTGGTGAGATGAAGGCCATCTAGGGAAGGCTTGGAAAGCCTGGGTAAGGAGCTTGCCCCACCTTACAAGGAACTGAACTCTGCCAAAGAATCTGAGCAGGAGGGAAACACCACGGAAGCAGGGTTTAAGAATGGGAGCTTGTCGGCAGGGTGTTGGGTGGATGGCCAGTGTCTGAGAAAGGCGGACTCAGAAAGGGCAGCCGCTGAGAGACGATGGGCACGTGGGCCGAGGGCCCCGTAGAGGACAAGAAGAAACAGGGGACTTGGGGACCATTAGGAAGTACGTGCCACCCTCCTTTGCCTCGGCTAGCACATCACGCACGTGGGGTATGAGATGAACCCGAGCTGACGCCATTAAGAAAGAGAGCCCTGCTGAAGGGGAAAGATGGTAATGAGGTGAACGAGAGCACGTCGGGGAAATGTTACGTAAAAACAACACCGATGCCATTAACCGCACACCTACAGTGTGTGGCACCGCGCTGGCCCCCCTGCCCGTGTCCCCTCCAAGGCTCCCAGCCATTCGGGGTGGTTGTTGGTATCCCTGTTTTACAGATGCGAACACCAAAGCTCAGACAGGCTAGATGACTTGCCCACGTAGCGCAGCCCAGATTTAAACCCAGATCCATTAAGTTTAGAAGCTTAAGCCCTTTTCAGTCAAGGATGTTGCACCCTTACGTTAAAAAGTTTAAAAGAAGTTGGTAAAGCTTCTGTGGGAACCAGGATGGTGGTTCCTCAAAAAATTAAAATTAGAAGTACTATGTAATACAGAAATTCCAATTCTGGGTATATACCCAAAAGAATTAAAAACAGTCTGGCTGGTGTGGCTCAGTGGATTGAGTGCCAGCCTGCAAACCAAAGGGTCACCGGTTCTTTCCCAGTCAGGGCACGTGCCTGGGTTGTGGGCCAGGTCCCCAGGAGGGTGTGCGTGAGGCAACTACACACTGATGTTTCTCTCCCTTTCTTTCTCCCTCCTTTCCCCTCTCTCTAAAAATACATTTTAAAAACTTTTTTAAAATAAGGAAACTTGGTTCCTGAACTCAGAGTTAGAAGGTCATCTAGCCCATGTCCTGTCAAAAGACGGACTCTCGCCAGCATTGACGTACTGATTAGAGGCCAGCAGGCCTGTTCATGCTCCTGCTTGCTTGCCGTGGAAACAGGAAGGCCTAGGGGACCCGCTCTTCTGTGGACGTGCGGGGCTGTGTGACGAGTGACATTAGCAAAGACGTAGGTTCATTTGCTGCACAAAGATGGGCTGGCCCACATGTACATAAAAGAGGAGACAACCTTAGCGCATGGGTGGTGTGGGAGGGCCTTTGGGTCCCTGCTCTCTCTTCCACCCATGTGGACACACTCATGATAACTCTGAGATGTGTGTGAAACTAAGCACCTGGGCGTATACCGACGTGCACGATATGTACCTATACTACCTGCAGCTGCATTGATTTAGATACATTCAGTATTATGGAAGAATTTATTAATTATTATTCATTTGGATAAATCATTTCACTAATTAGGAAACCACCGTAATTGGGCCCTTTCGCCACACAAAGTAACACGTGCCATAGAAGGTACAGATTCAGTGCATGGATTTATAAGATAAAAACATTGTTTTAATCAATTCAGCAGGAAATTTTAAAAGTGACTTTAGCACATTTTCACATGCAGGTGTTAATGATTTTAAATGAGTCTCACTCACTAAATGCAGAGCCCTCCCCAACGGCAACGTGTTAGTTCTAATTAGTCTCACGAGAGCCAACCACCTGCCGGTGCTGGGCCCTGGGAACAGAGTCCAGACAGGCGGTGAAGGCTTGACCCACCCAAGCCCCGGAGCTCCCACGCTGGCGGGGACACAGGGTCACAAAGGGAACAGTGACAAATTCCCTTTGGTTGTATCAGGAAAGGCTTCACAGAAGAGTAAGTGACTGGCTGCGGGGAGGGGAATGGAAAGCTGACGGGAAATGACCCAGGGCAGGAGGGGGAGGGCAGCCCAGGGACACCCCAGAGTGTACGTCCCAGAGCTCAGAGGGTGACAGGGGGCTGAGTGGTGAAGGGCAGCTGGACACACTGATGAAAAACAAAGCTAGCTCATGCTGTGTTTTAAAAGCAACAACCCGTAAATTCAAAGAATGAGGCTGAGGTGGGCAGGGGTCAGACTGGAGTGGGACTCACGAGTCAGGCTTCCTCTTCCAGGAAACTCGTGGCCACTGGAAAGGGTTTCAGCAGGAAATCTTAGGACCAACTCTGTGACCCCCCCCACCCTCCCAAAGGGAGGGTGGGCGGACGGGGTGAGGTAGAGGCTGAGAGGAGAGACAGTGCAGAAGTCCCCATGGGAGGCGACGTGGTGGGAAGTGAGTCACGGCAGTGGGGGAGGCAGTGGGAAGGACCCCACGGAGGAAGAGGAGGTCACGTCCCCAGGATCAGCCACCAGCTGCGTGACGGGGAACGAGAACAGGACTGGTTTTCTTACTAGGTGGTGAGGGTGCAGCAGTGAACCAGGTGGGAAACCTAGAGAGGCCGTGTCCATCAGCTGAGGAGAGACAACTGGGGACAGGGTCTCAGGAGGGCTCAGTGACAGCTGTGGAAGTCACCGAAGTGAATGTGGTCACCCCAGGAGGGCGTGGAATTCAAGGTAAGATCAAGGGAAAACCCCGGGGGCCAGCAAAGAAAGTGGACAAATCAGAGAGATGTCTAGACACAGGAGAGGAGAACCTCGAGGAAGAGAAGGTGGCGGTCAGGGTCACCTGCTGAGAGGCGATGAGGGGACGGGATGGAATCACAGGTCTGATGAGGCCATGAATGGCTGGACTGAGGGAAGGACTGGCGGGAGCAGGATGTCAGAGGCTAGAGGAACAAATGAGGTGTGGACTCCAGGGTGTGCCAAGGACCACTCTTCCCAAACGTTTCTGGGAGAAACTGAGGCTCGTTTATCCACTGAGGAGGAGCTGCAGGGGGGTGCCTAAGGATACAAGCAGATAAGGGATAAGTGGATGTCGAGGGTCTTGACAAGATGAGAAGGGGAGGGTGGGGGGTCTACAGCAGTCTTCTGAACGGGTTTGTGCATCCGAAATCTCAGACTGAGGTTTTTAAAAATGCCACTTCCAGGGCCCCATCTCCAGATCACCGGAAGCCCAGGGATGGGCTCAGAGGTCGCTTGTTTAGAGGTAAAAGCAGCATTGCCCCAGCTGATTCTAATATGCAACCAGGTGAGAGAATCCTGAGAGAGGGGAGAGGCTGGCCTCGAGGAGCCAGTGCCAGAAAACCATGCAACCTATAGGAAATGAGCCCACGATTCGGGCCTTTCACTCCCTCCAACAGCATCCGTCCCCCACGTGACTCGGTGCTGAGTCAGGCAGCTGATCCTCTGTGGCCCAGGCAGGGGGACCGGGCTCTAAGCACGAAGGTGCTGGGTGCTTCGAGGCCCTACCAACACCGACTGGCGCAAAGGAAAGTGAACTGTACTGGCAACCACCAAAGCCAGCGTGTTTTGGCACCTAGAACTGAGGCAGGGCCGTGTGCTCGGTGTGTCTGGGTCCTCACAGGATCCTGAGGAAGAAAGGCCTGATGAGGACCTACACCCCCACCCCATGGAGATTGACAGCAAAGACAGCAGCAGGCTTTGCAACACCCACAGCCCCCTCTGGCTGCCATCACTGTTGAGGTCCCTGGCTTCCCCAAGGGGCTCAGCACTCAGGCCCCAGACACAGCCAGTGGGGACGGGAAGCCTCTGTCCACTTCTGTCCTGGAAGTTACGAAAGGTCCCTGGGAAGAGCGCCCCCAGCCTGGTTCCTGCCCCACATCCTGCTTCAGGTGGGCACTGGGAAAGAAGCAGCTGGAAGTGAGCTGGTGCATCCTCACATCAGAACAGGGGGCAGACAAGCCTGGGGGCTAGAAACGTCCTTCAGGAGCCCCATCAGATTCAGCCTTTGGCACGACTCACGAGGGAGCTGTGGAAGGCACGGTGCTGGAAAGGGAGCCTCGGGCTTCTTGGAATTCACAGGGAGGAGGGCAGAGCTATCTCCTGAAGCAGCTGCTCTTGATCAAAAGTACTCCCAGGGGGACGGAGGCCAGTATGTCACGTCAGAGCCAGATGCCACCTGCAGCTGGCTCTGTAGTCATTAAGATGTGTGCTGCGTGTCCGTGGCAGTGACTTCCACCTGGACGCCCTCGGTCACTCCTCTGGGGCGGCTGGTTGAGCACAGCCTTCTTCCCAGCACAGCCTTGAAGGTGAGCTTCAGGGACAGGAGGAAATGTAACAGAAGGCTTGGCCAGGACCCCACAGCTGATTTGGAGGGACCAGCCACACCCTACAAAACAGGTTCCGTTGCCAGCTGCTGTCTAGTTCAGAGCCAGGATGTGATGAAAGGGAGATCACATTCAGGGTCAGACGCAGCCTAGGAAGCTACAGTTCTCACACCTCAGGGGGGCACAAAAAGCAGTGGAGACTGTGCTAAAAATGCACCTTGCCAGGCCCCACCACACCAAGATTCTAATTCGGAAGGTACGTTCGTCACCTTTTCATCATTGTGAGATTATTCCAACTGGAAATGGAAAGGCGAGAGGACTGACCGTAAGTTCACAAGCAACTCTGGACAAAAGTCCAGAAAGAAAGAATCAAAAGAGTCGGAAAATGCACAGGGTTGATCTGCCCATGGTTAAGCGAGCCAGAGAAAATGAGGTCTCGGGCCTCGACAGGGCTCGGCATGCTCCTTGGGCCGCGTCTGCGCCTTCGGTTCTGATCCTTAGTGGGGCAGGAAGGGGAGGAGGTGTCGGACACAGTGTGTTTGCATGTGCTGAGGGAAGGTGCTGTCTAGTGTATCAGCGCAACAGATTCTGGAGCAGAGGGTGAGGACAAGGCGGCCGGACCACCATGAGCAGGAGCGTGTGCGTCTTAGAGGGTAAAGGGGATCTGTGTGAGCCAAGGATGGTCAGCATAGGGTTCAAGGAGCTCTGTGAGGACAGCTGCGTCCTCACTCGGGAAGTGTTATGTAGACCCAAGTTGTCCTGGCCAGCAAGGAACTCGCAGAGCGGAGGCAGACTGCGAAACCGAGAGAGGTCAGTGCAAAGCAAAACATGGTTCTAGTGATTTCGTCATCCTGACCACCCTCAGAGTTCTTCGGAACAAATCTGCCAGTGCCTTCGACCCATATGTCCTGGACCAGTGGCCCGGGGGTCTGGGAACTGTTTCCACCTTTCCAAACAGCACACCTCGTGGTGGTCTCACCTTGATGAGGCCCCACCAGCCCATTGGAACCTCCACTCACAAGCGTTTAGGAAGCACGTGATCTCAGTGTAGTAAATAACTGGGGGTCCTAGTAGCCCATCTGTCTGCCTTTGATCCACCAGAGATGAGGCGTGGATTTATGATGACTTAAATCTTTCCAAGCATGGGTTTCATGGAAGAAAAATAATGACGGGTGGGCTTCTGTCCTCCCCCCACCCCCTACCCTCTGGTAAAAAGATATAAAGCATCAGGAACCACACTGCCCTTGCCCCAGCTGCTCCTCTATGTCCAGGGCCCCTCTTCTCTCCTACCTCGGCCGGAAAGTATCGGCTCAGGGTGCACACTGTATTCCTCCCTGGGCCTCAGGCAATTGCCGAGAGGCTGCCTGTAATCCAAGGTCTGAGGAATCCAGGAAAAGGCAGTAGTGGGGTTTCTTGAAACAGGTAAGGAGGCTTAAAGTGAGACCTCGGTGGGGGACAGTCCTTAGTCTCTACCATGCCATGGGACGAGCCTTAAATTTTCCAACCACAGAGGTCCATGGCATAAAGAAAGGAAGACAGGGAGCCCCCCTAGTTGTCACAAATCCATCTGCTGCCCTGCCTTCCAAGGACAGAGAAAATGAGACCAGCTCCTCCTCTGTCCCTTTTCCCCAGGACATCAGACTGGTTATCCTGCAGGAAGCCGGGGGAACTGGAGTTGAGAATGAGTTTTAATGCTGCTGGGCTTTGCATCAGGCTCCCTGAGCTTGTTAGCAATTTTCTCTGCTGTCAAATTCCCCTGCTAAGTCCCCAGCAAGCTCCAAGATGTGCTTCCAGCCCTGGACAGACTGTGAGGGGCCAGGGAGCTGCAAACCAGGACTGTAGGTCTGTCCTCGGGAGCACTGAGGAGACCCAGAGGTCCCCAGGACGCTGAGCCTGAGCAGAAATGCAACTACACAGAGTTTCTCTGTTCCCAGTTGAGAGTAGTCATGGCAGAGCCTGGGCTTCCATAAAATGCCAGAGGGTGAGCTGAGGAAGTGGGTGTGGGGTGGGGAGGGTGTAATGACCAGGGCAGCGGAGCCCGGGGCCAGCACTGACACCCCTGAGGCCTGAGCTTTGTCCTCCCACCTTCCGCAGGATGAGCACTAAGGGTGGTCACTCAGGTGGAAAGATCAGCAAGGGCAGCAGCGATGACGCTGGTTAGAGGAGATGACACAGCTTCCATCCCCTGAGAAGCTGCAGCCTGCAAGATGACATTTCCACGGATGGCTGGACACTGAGATGGAAACGGAGCAGTGCTCCGCCCGAGGTCACAGCTGCCAGGGAGCCTTTCTGAGATCACCACGGAGAGAATCTGCAACAGGATGAACCCCAAAGGCACTCCTGGGGACGGCGGCTGCAGGAACGGAGAGTGGGAACCCCAAGTCCTCCACCCCCCCTTGCCTCAGCAGGTGTCCATCATCCTTGGGGGCTAGGCTGAGACCTCTGGGCTCATGGGTGACCCACATTTAATCACCCCAATGACAAATAACATTTATGAAGCACCTATTACGTGTTCAGCACTGAGCTTGTTGACCTTGAGTCACTTTGTCCTTATTGTGGAGACAAGGCTCCCTGGGTCTGAAGCCCCCAAGTGTGTGTGAGGCCAGATGTGCCAGGCCCCAGGAGGTGCTCATCCCTGAGAGTGTTGTGGGGAGCTGTCCCCAGGTGCCCCAAGCTGTGGCCACACACACCAGGCACGTGGAAGGACAGTGCCACCCTGCCACCTGCCCAGGAGGCCTGTGGGTGATCACAGAGCATTTCCAATCATACCACCTTGGCCTGCAGGCCTGCATTCCCAGGCACAAAGAAGCCTCTTCCCTAAAATGATAGCCGATTCTTTCCATTGGCTCATTTTCCCATGTATTCAGGTAGCATTCGTGAAGCACCTGTGAGGTGTCAAGAACAGGGCTAAGTCCTCGTGGACTGAAATGAAAAGGAGAGTTCTGGCCCTCAGGGATCCCACAGGGTTGTGAGCAGGGCAGACCAGGCACAGAACACACCACTGTGTGGTCACTCCTGCAAGGGGGCAGAGGCAAGATAACGCTGTGGTTACAGAGGTGAGCTCTCGCATCAGAATGCCAGGGCCCGGATTCTGGCTGCTCTACCCCAAAGGCCCGACACCCAGACAAGTGACATATGTCCCTAGACCTCAATTTCCCCATCTATGAGAGGAGGATAATGACAGTAGCCTGCCACACAGGCAGGCAGGGGGTGGGGGGGGATGCGAGGACTCAGTTGGCGTGTGACAAGTACTTAGAACGTCATGTGCACTGAATAAGGGACAGATGGGACTATCAGGAGGCCCCTGTCCGAGACTCGGGAGGCAGGTGATCGGAGAAGGGATTCCCAGGAGGCAATGCTGAGGAGCAGAATGAGGAGTTACTATGAACAAGAGAATGAACTTGAAGATCTCAGTGATTCTCACAGTGGCTTGTAGCCAACGGCTCTGCTCTTCGCCTTTCTAAAACATGTATTCTAACTGCTCGGTTCTCTGCACCAGCCTCGTGAAGCCGGAGGCTCAGACCTCATCTGCACGCCGAGGCATGGTGCAGCCAGCAAAAATGATAAGGATGATGACTACGCAGCAAGTCAGGCAAGCGCTTTACATGAAATTACAAACACAGTAGGTACACTGTGCTGGGGACTATTGAAAACTATTTACGTGTATGGACAAGGACTGGCATGCACGAAGCAAAATGAAAGTAGTTTTTCCATGCAGAGGTAGAGGTAGCTCTTTCTTTTTTTTCTAAACAAATTCTTTTCAATTATAAAAAAGTTTCAGGCCAGCCAGGATCCTGCCAGGATCCAACTCTGCAAGGCTGTCCATCAGACAGCTCCTTACTGGTCACAGAGAAGGCCAGGTAGCAGTCAAGCAAACTAGGGGACAGATGGCACGCAGGCATCTGACACAGGAAAATAAATGGTGCCGTGTGGCCATGCTGGGGCTGCAATAAAACCCCCCAAACTCCCAGGAGCGCCTCTAAAATATGGCCCCCAACCCTGGGGGTGTCATTCCCAGGTAAGCAGGCAAAGGAGACTCGCAGCTGAATGGGACGCCTGGGCTCACCTGCTGGAGGTGGGTTAAGGAGGTGGATGTTGTGGGTTCTCGTTTGGCAGCCAGGAAATGACTGCAGGCCCAAGAGCCCCTGAGGAGCCACTGTGGGTTCACTTAGGTGGCTACACCACAACAACAGCAAGAAAGGAGGTGGCTCAGCTGAGCTGGCACCCCAAGCTCCTGGAGGACCAAGGCGGAAGGAGGCCTATGTAGGGCTTGTACTCGGGTGCTCCCTGTCTGGCTGGGGACTCCCACAGGCCCGGGAGACATGCCCACTCCTTCCTGGCGTGGTGCCCTGTGAGGTGGCCCATGTGTGTGCTTCTGTGCCAGGGACAACTTCCTGCCAGGGCTCAGCTTAGTCACCCATTCCATTCACCTCCCTGGGCTATAAATTGGCTACTTCCAGAAATGTATGTCAGCCTTCTGGGAATGATTTAAAATTTTCAAAAGAATGTGCTGCCCACCCTGAGAGCAGATCCCCAGGGGGAGGGGGTGGGGGGTCCTCAGCTTGTTCTGAGCCACGCACCCTGCTGGAACCGATGACACCCAGGACAAGAGGATCATCCATAAAAGTGCGGCCCATAGGTGTGAACTCTCCCGAAATGCTGGGACTTCTTAGCACATGGGGTCAGGTCTCCCCTGCACTTCTAAACTCAGCCTATCAGCAGCTGGGGTGCCCCAGGCTACCTCCACAGGACCCCAAGAAGCGGGTTCAAACAGAGAGAGGCAGCTGGCACTTAGGTCATACACATTGATGGACTGCCAGGCACGTCAACCGAGGTCCTGGAACATCGGGGTGTATATGAAGTGTACCAGGTGAGTTATTTGTTACCTTATATCTGTGTTTACAACTAACGGCAGGCTGGTGTCATTCTTGAGACTGGTGAACTACCCCTGTTTTTCTGCTTGGTTTCCACAGATAGCCCGTGGGAGGTCCAGCAGAGGGACACAGCCGCTCCTAGCTGATGTCTTTAGGCTGCTTTGGGCTGGAAGTGACACAAAATCAGCTCAAACTAGCTCAAGGGACAGGAAGCTTCTACCATCTCAAGTGACAGGAAGTCCAAAGGCAGTTCAGAGGTCAGATTGTTAAGTTCCGTTGGGCCACCAAGGGCCCAGGCTCTTTGTCTCTGCACTGACATTCTTGGTGGTGGCTTCAACCTCAGCCTGGCGCCCAGATGGCTACAGCAGCTCCAGAAAGCTCAACTGCAATATGACAACATCTGGAAGAATAAAGATAACATCTTCCCGTGGCCCCCTTTTAGGCCTAAGGAAATAATTCCTGGATCGTTGGGTCACCTGTCATGTCTGGACCAATCACCCACCAGAGGTATGGGGTTCCAAGACTGGCTTGGACTAGTCATTCCTGTGCAAAGGATGCTGGGAGTCACCCTCACTGCCCACCACACACAGCCTTACCAGGGAGCTGTGCCTCTCCTCTTCACCTCTGGGTACACCTCCCCCCAGGCAATCAGATGCTCCAAGTCAACCCCGGAGACCATCGTGAGATATCACAGCTAGCCACCTAGGGCCCCAGTCACGGCCTCTTTAAAATGCCCTACCCAAGTATCCATCAAGAGATGAATGGAAAAACAAAATGTCGAGTATCCCTGTGATGGAATATTATTCAGCCCTGAAAAAGGAAGTGCTACCATGTGCTGCAACACGGATGAGCCTTGAGGACATTATGCTAAAGTTGCATAAGCCAGTCACAAAAGGACAAATATGTGATTCCACAGAGACAGGAAGTAGAATAGAGGTTACCGGAGATGAAGGGGAGCAGGAATTAGTGTTTCCAGGGCACAGAGTTTCAGTAAGGGACGATGAGTAACTTCTGGAGCTGAGTGGTGATTGCACAGCATTGTGAGTACACTTATGCCGCAGACTTGGACACTTAGAAAGTGAATACGGTACATTTGAGGTTATAAATATTTTACCACAATAAGAAAAATGACCTTTGACGTCTATGAACCCTCTAGACATTGGCAATCTCGGTGAGAGGTGAGTCTTTACCTGAGATGTAACATCTAGGCAGCAGCCTTGGGAGCTCTGATCATGTCTAATCCCTCCATGACTGAATTCAATCTCATCACTGCTTTTAAAGTCTAGGAAGAATCCCTTGTTCCTTCCCTGACTTGAATGCCAAGCTGATTCAAGAGGTCCAGCCCATAGGGAGGTAGTGTGTGGATGCCCAAATCAGGGCTCCAGGCCCCCTAGGGGCACTCAGAGTGGGGGACCCCAGAACATACAGCGTGCCCACCCCTGATCCCAGGGCCATCCCTGTCCCTCTAACGCCACTTCTGCAGCCACCTGGTCAGCAGCTCCAGGAGACTGTGTGTCAACTTCTCTAATAAGGTGCTTCCGAGACCCGGAGTGAAGCCCGACCATCAATCCACCTGGCAGTGAGCGGCGGGGAGAGGCACCATGAGCCTTTCTGGGGACGCTCGGCTGATTACTGAGCCAGGGAGAGAATTACAAGGTCAAACAGAGCGCTTCTGCAACTGATGGATTTCTCGAAGCAGAACTCATTAGGTGGAGGTAAGACTTATCTGGGGCTTTGCAAGCCTGGACAGTACTTTGCTATCCGGCACTCTAAACAAGCGGGAATATGGCAGAGGTGGAGGCAGAGGCTGGGGAGGGCGGGACTGGGGCCCAGGCCAGCCGCCAAGGCAGGCTCTGGGGAGAAGGTCGGCACCAGACATTTCCTATTAGGGCAAGAAGACTGCAGACATGAAAGCCGAATTTGTGCTGGGAGGGCCAGGAAGGCTCTCATCGCCCGAAAGGGGCCTGGAAGTAGGTGACTGAGGAAGAAGGCATGCAGTCCTGTAGATACGGTTGGTTATGTTTTTCCCTCTCAGAAATGGCACTTTGGGAAACCTTGTCCTCTTATAGATTCCCAGAACTACCCCCATGTTGTCCCCAGCAGGGACCATGTCGTTGGAGGCTGGCCCACTGCCTGCTCTCACCCATACATCTCCTTTGCCACTGAACCACCCCACTCAGCTCCCCACGACCCAGGGCCAGCCGGGCCTGGCTATTGCATTCACGGAGCTGGTTCACCTCCAACTCACTCACCTCCCACACCACCCACGCTGGGTACCGCTCTGGGTCCAGAGAGCGAGTGGCCTGTCAGAGAGCGAGGCAAGCCGATCTGTCTCTCCAGGAGCCCGCAGCTCCCAGGTAGGGGTGGCTCCTGACCCTCTGCTCCCCTTTCCTGGACCTCCCCTGCCTATGGGAGCCACGGCACAGAGTGACAACCCTTACCCTCCTGGAGGGCTTGCTCTGTGCCAGGCCTGCTCATGGGCTCTGCCTGCAAAGTCTCCTTGAGTCCCTACAGAACCTCCAAGGTGGACGCTCTTTGTCAGATGGTGGTGGGACAGGGGTTGAACTGACTCTCAGGGTGTCTTATTAAAACAACAAACCAAACTCCAGAACCTGAATCAGGCCCAGGACTCAGGCATGACCTCCATCCTGCCTCCCCGTGTGAGAGAGAAGGAAGGAGAGGTCCCCTCGAACGGCTCAGGGTTCTTGGTCCTGAGGCCGGCTCTGCCGCCACCCTGTGACCTGGTAGAGGCCCTCTCGCCTGTGAGCCTCGGTATCTTGTCTGTAAAATGAGATGCTTGGGCAGCTTGTGGCCCAAGAACCCCTCCAGCTCTAACTCTGTGACGCTGGCCCTGTGAGGCAGAAGGTAGCCATTCTGACAGACGCAGTACCCTGGGGCTCATGACTTCCTGTTCAGTGGTGGGGCAGAACCCCCCAGGGGTTTGCTCAGAGGCTAGGGGAGTGGCCTGCATATGGGCTTCTCCTGGAACAGGCCACTAGAGCACCTGGCTCCCAGGAATCCTGCCCAGCGGCCAAGTCAGTGACTCCGAGAACTCTGGAGGTTCTCATCCACCAAACCCCCTGCAGGCCCACCCTCAGGATGGCCCAGCAGAGCAGGCTCCCCTTGGACCAGTGTCTCAGGTACCCCTCAGTGAGGCCAGCTCTGCTCCTGATGCTACCTGACCAGCTCACTTTCCATCTGCCTCTCTGTTCTGTCTGTCCACACCCACATAGCAGCTCTGACCACGTAGGTTTTTAAGCAACTTTGCTTAAGAGGCCTCGGGTAAAGGATAAAGAAGGGAAAGGGTCCTAACCTGGAATCCACACACCTGCTGGGGATCCATGAACTGGGATTTTAAAAGATTACTTCACCGACCTAACTCAGTTTGAGCGTTTCCTTTTACATTTTCAGCCTTTCCTTCCACCACGCATGTAGGCAGCAAGCACAATAGTATTAGCAGAGCCTGGCCTTCGTCACCAATAGAAACCACAGATATTTCCACACCATGCTGAAGCTGAGAAGTAGATTTTTCAAAATATTGACACTCGTCACTATTTTTAAATGATGGCACTAATTAGACCCGCTGCTGGATCTTCTTATTTAATGCATTAATACAAAAGCACAGTGTTTCCAGATACGAATTTTTAAAGATACTTTGATAACTGTTTCTCACTATCCTTGGTTTTCTGTGTAAGTCTCTGTATTAAATGCATTAAAAACAATATTATTCTGAGAAGGGATGCAAGACTTTACCAGACAGCTAAAGGGCCCGATTGTACCCAAAACAAGGTTCAGAACCTCTAGATTGAGACTAATGTCCCCGCGGGGCTCCGGCCTGCCGCTCATCAAATATAAGCTTTGTTTAAAAGCCATCTGATGGGAGGCTGGGGCTACAGGTACAGGAAGCCAGGTGGAAAGAGGCAGCATAGTGACTGTCCCTGGGGTAGGGACATTCCTCCCCTGGAGCTCTCCTGTCTGCTGCATGCGTTCTGGGTTCTGAGTTCTACCTGTTGGAGGCGCTATGCTCAGATGGTCTCTCCTGCTCCGCAGATTTTTATTGTATTTCACATGGTGCTTACGGGCACTGGTGGATGTTCTGACACTGCCAGTGTGTGTTGGATGAGTCCTGTTGCTAAGAAACAAATCCCAGATGTTTCTTTAAACAAAAAGCACATTCCTCCTCACTCAACTCCATTGTGTCTTCTCTTGGGCCACTTAGGATAAACTAACAGCTGCTTTCCTGGGGCCTCCATTTGAACCTCCAAGAAAATCCAATGGCCTGCTCCAATGACTCATACAGAGCTTGGGGTGATGGCCTTGGGCAGAAAGGAGGGCACCATCCCAGCTAAAGATGCCTGCCCATCCCGAGCAGATGGCTTGTGAAGGAGGGACCAGCTCCTAGGAGGGACCAGCTCAGGCCAAGGGGACAAAAGGAGCCCTGATATATGGAAATACCACAAGGGACCTGTGAACTGTGGCCCTGTCCTGGGGACTCCTTTTAGGATTTCTAGGGACCACTAATCTCACTATTTCCTGTAGAGGGGCTCCGAGTTAGATATGCCAGGGGTGTCCAACCTGTGGCCCGCAGCCCACATGCAGCCCAGGATGGCTATGAATGCAGCCCAACACAAAATCGTAAATCTACTTAAAACATTATGAGATTTTTTTGTGATTACGTGTTGCAGTGTATTTAATGTGTGGACCGAGACAACTGTCCTTCTTCCAGGGTGGCGCAAAGATGCCGAAGGTTGGACACCCCTGCGAGACCAAATCCAACCACGACTTTCCTCCCTAGAAGGCTGCAGTCTTCCTGGTGTTTCTACCAGAAGGGCTCCGGGGGACACCACCCATCCCCCCCTCCGACCCCCAAAGGCAGGGGCAGCTGGGTAGGCAGGCCACCTCTGGTAGCAGTCACTCCTGGGTTCCTTCTCCTGCAGCCCCGGCTCCGGGGCACCACAGTGCCCCACAACAAAGTTCCCAAGAGTTTCTCTCAAACGGGGTTCTTTTAAAAAAATACAAGTTCCCCGGCCCCACCTCACTCCTACCAATTCTCTATCAGACTCTCTGAGGGTGGGAACTGGGACTTGACGTTAAACAAGCTCCCCGGCGTATTCAAATGCACACTGAGGTTGTAGGACCACACATCAGCCATGTTCCTGACTGGTTATTCTGTCCCCAGATTACTGAGCAACTGTGAGGAACCAGGCATTGCACTATCCCGGAGGTGTGGCGCTGAGGAGGACCGGACAGTCTCCTCTCAGACCTGGACTGGGAGGGCTGGCTTCCCACCAGTAGCAGTTCCAAGGAGGATGATAATAATATGTTGTCTAAAAAAATTTGAAAGTGAGCAGAGGAACAGAAGAGACATTTCTTCGAAGAAGACATACAGATGGCCAACGGATACACGAAAAGATGCTCGTCATTGGGGAATGCAAATCAAAACCACAATGAGATACCACCTCACACCTGTTAGAATGGCTGTCAGCAAAAAGACGTGAAATCACAAGTGTGTTGGTCAGCTTGGGGAGGAAAGGAAACCCCCATGCACTGTAGGTGGGAATGCAAATTGGTTACAACCATTATGCAAAGCAGCATGGAGTTCCCTCAAAAAAGTAAAAATAGAACTACCAGATGATCCAGCAATCCCACTGCTGGGATACATCCAAAGGAAACGGAATCACTATCTAGACGAGCCGTCTTCACTGCCATGTCCATGGCAGCGTCAGAGTCAAGGTATGGAAACAACCTAAATGGACGAGTAGATTTTAAAATGTGGTGTATCTATTATCTATATAATTCAGCCTTTGAAAAGAAGAAAATCCTGCCACTCGTGACAACATGGATGGACCTTGAGGGTAAAATGCTAAGTGAAATAAGACACAGAAAGAGAAATATTGCATGATCCCACTTACATGTGGAATCAAAAAAAACAAAATGCCAAACCCCTGGTAACAGAGAGCATAGTGGTGGTTGCCAGAAGCTGGGAAAAAGGGGAGAATTTTTTTTTTTAATCCTTTAGAACTGGGAGGGGGGGATGTAATTTTCACTATGCTCCAAGCACCATTCTAAGAACTTAATGTGTAATTGCTCATCTAACTTTCAAAAGAGTCCATTGAAGTGCATACTATTATTATTCCCATTTTGCAGGTGAAGAAACTGAGGCACAGAGAGGTTAGGTAACTGGCTCAAGGTCACAGTTATCACATAGTAGAGTGGGATCGAGGCCCTCAGCAAAATAAAGATGTTATACCCAGAAAAAAGGTCACCAGGGATTTAGGGAAGCACCCCAAAAACAAATGAATAAATTCAGGGTCCCTGGCTCTACATCACCAAATGTCCTTTGCTCTTGAAGCCTCTGGGCAATGTGGCAGGTGTTTCTGCTTCTACTTACTGTTCCCTCCCAGAGAATGAAATCTCCCTATTCCTGGCAGGGGGAGCAAGGGCCATCCCCAGCTTTCTGCACAGGCAGCATGGAGGGACATCTCAGGGGGCAGCTCTGCGGGCACAGCTCCCCACCACGCCAAACATCTGGGCCTCAGTGCAGAGCCCTGGGTCAAAGACAGGTGCTCCTCCCCCAGAGCTGGGGCAGTGGCCACCAGAGGGGGCAACAGGCAGAAAAGCCCCAGGCCTGGGGCTGCTGTCTTCTCCTCTTTGCCACCCACTAGCCCCAGCCAAGCTGCCTGCTACTGATGCATTATTTTTAAAAAGCTCTTAAATTAAATCTGTGTAAAGGGAAGAGGCTGGAGCAGTGCTGCAGGCACCGTTCTGGTTCTGATTCCCACCCAGGCCGGGGCAGAGAGCCACTTTCCAGCAGCTTTCCATGCCAAACTCATCTGAGCTATTTCAGGGCAAAATAAATGCCTGGGAAGCCCTCGGAACAGCCCTGGAAAGTACTACTGCAGGCTGGTGCCTGGTCCAGAACAAGTCACCCCTCCCAGGGTTGACAGCCATCATATTCCAGGCAGGGAAGCCCCGGGAGCAGAGGTGCCTGCCTTCCATTCTGCATCCTCAGGACGCAGCCTTGGCATGAGCCTTACCCAGAGCCTCCCGACTCTAGAAGCACAAAATGTCCTCTAACGTCTTGCATTCATCACTCTTTCTCTTTAAATAAACACACTTAAATAACAAGTCAGCAGCATCAGCAGCGGCTGCTGTCGCCACAGAGTCTGCAGAATGGACAGTCCACTGGCCTTTTCCTATTGTGTGAGCGTGAGACTCTCAGTAGTGGAGCTAGTGCTCTGCGACTTTCGGACCTGTGCAAACCTCTGAACACGCCCTTGTCCCCAGTACATTCAGGGCACTGGGTGTGCAGGCTGACATGTGCACATGCACTAAGAGTGCAGGCTCACATATGAATGCACACACAGGTATGCAGACTCACATATACACACACCAGATATGCAAGTTCATGCACACACACACACACATGCAGGCTCACATGCACACACACACACACCAGGCATGCAGGCTCACATGCATGAGCACACACACCCAGGTATGTAGGTTCATGCATGTATGTACACACCAGGTGTGCAGGTTCACAGATGCACACACCAGATGTGCACACACAGCCTCTCCCAGGCATCACAATCTGGCTTTCAAGGAACGGAGATCAGCACTCCATCAGACAGGAAGTCTGGCATGTCCTCTGGGTGGCTGTGTTGGAATTTCCGGCACTACGTAAATTATAACAGTCAACACAATGGCTTTTTAGTAATTATTCTTCCTTGTGATTCATGATTCTGTATGATTCAAACCTCTGTACCGTGCCCAGGTGCTGAATTACACAGCACCCAGCACCCGACAGCTTTGGTGGAGTTCTCTCACGCAAACACCCTTCTGCCTTTAACTACTCTTACTGGTCATAATCCCAGCAAAACGTTTTTCCAAAATGTCTTTAGTCATTAGAAAATTCTCTCTTATTTGTTCTGCTTCTCCCTCGATCCCCTTGCATATTCCATTTTCTGGGAAATGAAGCTTAACAGTGAGCCAAAGCCCCTCTGTGAGCCAAAACCAACACCTAGCATCACTGATAAAAAGTTTGGTGCCATGGGGACCATCTACCTCTTTTTCCCCAACCCCTGGCACTCAAGATGGCTTTTAAACTATTTGTTATCCATGTTTTCTTGTTTAACAGCTAATATTATGTTTTTACCTCCTATTATTGTCCATTGCAAATGTTCAGCATGCTAGCAGGTATTGTGCACTACAATGGAATTTTTTTCCCCTGATGAATCTGGATAAAAGGAACAAAGAACTCTCAGGCTCTTTACCACCCCTTGAGCAGCTCCAGGGTGTCTGGGCCGCCAGGGCTTTGTGAAACTCAGGTTTGGGGAGAGACTACAGGTCACTCTGACTTGGGCGGGGCCGTTGATCAGCGGAGTAGACTGGCATGATCCACACCTGTTGACTTCACCCCCAGAGCAGACCGGCCTCTTCTCCCGGATGAGGTTCACTTCCCAGAAGGACCTCCTGTCAATTGCGTTGTTTGGAGAGCCACGTCTCTGCCATAAACATGACTTCTTGGACTCAGATGCGCAGCATTTGAGGGGAGTGGCAATGGGCCAGCTGCCAAGCTGAGCACATACTTCCCCCCAACTCTGCATATCGACCTCAGCCTTCCGTGTGCAAAAATCCCCACAAAAATCATGTTTATGGAAATTATATCGCCATGGCAACTGTAAAGGTCTCAGAAGTATTTTTAAAATAGCAAATTACCAAAACCCACTTAGAAAAACATCAAATCTGTTTCCTTATGGGCATTAGTGAGCATACGGATTCTAACAAATACAAAATGTGCTTCGTGACAGGATAACCAAAAGTCAGCAAAAAGGGCTCCTAACCCCAAATTAACGGGACAGAGGGTTGACTTTGTGAAAGCAAAGTTTAATTTTCTTCCTCTAATAAGAAATTGCACTTCCGATTTAGTCTGGAAAATGACACCGAGACCTCCTGGTGCAGAAAAATGTGGGTAAGAGACCTGAGTTGCTGAAATACTAATTTCTTACTTTCTATTTTCACATCACTGATATTATTACCTTCCCCACTCCGCAAGACAATTCCATTTTTAACTCATAGGTTCTTAGCAGTTGCGTAAGCTTCTGCCGCTGTGATTTAGCCTGGCTGAATCTCTAATTATAAAACCTGCTTCTCAGAAGTCTGCACACAAATCACACAGGAGAGGAATAAAAAAAAAAAAAAAAAGCCCACAGATTCAGAAGTATCCAACTAGAACTTTTATACTTTTTAAAAATGTAATTGGTGTGGCTATCAAAGGGGACACTTTGAAGTAGACAATGCACTAGTTTTGGGTGTCTTTTGTAAAGACTTAGAACCTACTGGGCGTATTTTGATGATTGTTCTTATGTCAAGGAGTCATTGGGGCTTTGACAACTCAAACAGTGGAGGTTCTTGTTGTGAGTGGAAGAAAAATAATCGAACTATGGACAGACCATTTTATTCTTTAGCTGGTCTCCATCTCCAAAGTGGGGGAGGGGATGGGGAGCAGAAGGAAATAATAAATGGAGGGCAAAAAGCAAATGATGGGGTCCCAGGGAGTGAAAAGTACACTGGACTGAGGTGGTGATTTGCTTTCAGTGTTTTCTTGTTTTGTTTTGTTTGTTTTTTTAATCGCAGGAAGGGTAAGGAAGAAACAGGCTGGGCAGATATTGCCTCTTCCAAAATGATCATAAAGATGAAAAAATATCCCACAGTCGCTTGAGAATGGTGAGCTAGTTCCAGAAGCTTGATGGGTCTGCGGGTCCACATGGCGGGGGAGGAAGCAGAGAAATGGGCTGAGCAGTGAACAGGTAAGAAAAGACAGCGCTTGCAGAGGGAGGGTGGGCGGACAGTGGGGCCGCAGCAGCCAAGGGGCAGGCCCTGGCTGATCACTGGGGAATGCGCTGGGCAGGCGAGCAGCCCAGGGGTCTCGGAGCCAAGCGCCCGGGGCCAGAGCAGGCCAGGGAGGAGCTGGGCTGGTGCCTGTCTTTAAACAACAACAGGAAAAATCACAAAAGAAAACGCAGGAAGAAGGTTCCTGGTTTGGACACCCTCCTCCCACACCGCCCCTGTCAAGCTCCGCATTATCTCCAGCCCCCGCCCCTCCTCTTCTCTGCCCCTCCCCCACCTGACTCCCTCCCACGGCCCACGTGGGAATGTGGCATCTCACGAGCGCTGAGAGCCATTTGGAAGCTGGACGCCCACGCTTTTCAGACGGCAGGAGGCTCTGGCTCGTGTACTGGCTGTTCCAGAGCTTCCAGGAGGAAGCCTGTGCTGGAAACCAACTTCTTTGGGAAAACTAGGGGGAAGGGGCAGCGGGCGGGTTGGTGGGAGCAGCCAAGGAGGCGGTGCAGGATCCCACAGCCCATCTGGGGTGCTGGAAACAAAGGTCTGTGTGCCAGTGGGGGTCGCAGCAGGAAACAGACTGGAGCCCAGGGCTTGATGAAGGGACTATTCATGGAGGTCCAGGAAGGACCAGGGAACCCACGAGGAGGTGAAATGAGAAGATAGGGAGAGAGAAGCCGGTGTTGTCTGAGTCTACAGAGGGCGGCGTGGAAGAAGGGGGCCTGCAAGACAGAGGCCACAGCCATGGTCATGGTCAGGGAGCTGGAGGAGCTAACGCCCAACCTCTCTCCATCTTCCCTCCACCGCTGCCAATGCCTTCCACTGGTCAATACATCTGGAGCAGGTGAGGCAGGCCATAGAGGTCAGGCCAGGGAAGGGTGCAGAATGGTTGGGGGCGGCAGGGGAGGGACAGGCGATGAAAGTGGCCTCTCCTGCCCACCTCTGCAAGGGCAAGACTCACTCCTTCAGGCTGTGTGGCTTGGAGCAGAGCGTCCGTTCCATTCCTGACTTAGAGGCACGTGGTACCTAGAACCTTAACCTTATTCCTTTTACAGTCTCAGCACAATCAAGGAGATAAGAATAATAACCAGGTGGGAACAAAGTAGAGCCCGGACAGAGACAGAGAGCACCACTGGGCATGACAGAGCTGGGACAAGACACCAGGTTAGTGGACCTCAGCCTGGTAGAGGCCACACCCTTTTTCCAGCTCATTAGGGGTCAGCAAGTAGGTCTGGGACCCTGCCGCAGGCTCTGCACTGGCCTACACACTAGGGGAAGGCACAAAAAAGATGGGGTGCAAAAGATAAGACAAACCCACATGATAAATTAGAAAACCCCCAGTTATAGACTGGGAGGTAGACCAGATAACCCCAAAGAGGAGACACCTGATTTTAGTGCATTTTCTATTCATTTTTCCATCCTTTCTCCCTGTTGATGTTAACTGTCTTCAGACTTATATGAACAACCATGTGTGTTCCCCTCATGATTGCTGGTGGTACCGATCCCCTGTTGTCTGGGGCAGGGGGAACCCCACACAAAATACAAAATGATGGAATGCAAACAGCATCAGGCAGACGTCCCTGCTCACCCTCCCCTGTATCTGCCTGAAAAAGTGCTTTGGTCGCTCTCAAAGCATCCTGACACAGGGTAGACCCAGCTCTCCAGTCTTCGGGGAACCTGCACCGGGAGATTGAGAACATCTTGCAACATCAGCCGCGTTAGGCTTAGGCGAGAAGCTAGCAGGGAAAAGAAGAGCACACAGCAGTCTCTCCCAAGAGTGGGCCCAAGCTGTCAGGTATCTTGCCAAAGCCATGGCTTGTCTCTGCTTTCCTGTAGCCCAGATCAGTTCCCAAACCCATCTGCTCGGGATGTATCAGATTCAGCATCTGGCCCTAGGCACTGGCACCCAAGACCAACCAAACCTGGTTAAGCCTAACCTGTGTGGTCTGGTGCATCCTCGACTGCCCCCCTTTCTGCTTTGAGCCTTAGAACCGCAATTATTTGGGCCTAAGATGATTATGGGTTTTTTTCCCCTCCTGAGTCAGGCCACAGAAAGATTCCATTTGTGTGTTCAACTCACATGACCCCTCAGAGTAGCCAAAGCTAAGGTGCGGCTCGGCCACGCCCTCCTGGCACTGCACGGTTATTGGTTGTTGGTGAGGTCAGTTTCTTTGAGGTCCATGAATGCTTTGTGGACTCCATCCTGGGATGTCAAAAAAGAGGAATAACCAAGAAAAGAAAGAATTCTCCAGATAGCTCTGTAGCGTTGGGATCTGGTCCAGCCCTGGCTGAAGCATTTAAATTCCTGATCAGGCCCCAGAGGATGACCAGAAATGCAGTCCATTTAGTTCCAACCAGCCACTGCAAGGGAACCCAGTTGTAGACACTGGCCCCAGACTCCTGGGAAATTCCTTTCATTACAATCAAGTCTATGCTGGTGGAGCAGAGGGGCAGCTCATACTTCCAAACAGCTGCAGTGAGCTTCAGCGTGACCATGGGCTTTTAAAACTAGGGGTCCCAGGGAAAATCTCTTTTGGGGGTCTGGGTGGGCCCTGCAAGCCAATGCCATCTTGTACCACAACTTTCTCCCGGTGGCTCCAGAGGGCCCCTGAGTGAGTTAGAGAAGGTAGATAGACCTTAAGGGATAAGAAAAAGGACGTGATAACTTCAGGGGCAGTAATTTGGATTTAGGTGCCATTGCTATGCCTGAACTGTATGAGTGGGTTTGGCTTTTTACTATATGATTTTTTAACTTTTTATTCCAAAATATGGTATTTTCTAACTTACCGAGAAGTTTCAAGAATAATACAGAGAACTCCTACCTTCCCTTGACCTAGATTGCCGATTTATAACACTTTACATTTGCTTTATCATTCTCTTTCTCTCTTCATATTATTTTTCTGAACCATTTATGAATAGGTTGAATATATCATAGCCCTTCATCCCTTAATATTTCAGTATGTTTCCAAAGAACAAAGGTATTCTCTTACATATTCAGAGTATGAATATCAATTTTAGGAATGTGAGCTGGATAGAATATTGTATCTATGGACTATAGTCCATAGTCTGATTTTGTCAATTATCTCAATAAATGTCCTTATCGGTATTAGTTTTTCCGCCAGTACAGGATCTAATCCAAGGTTATGCCTTACATTTAGTTGTCATGTTTTTAGCCTTTTTAAATCTTTCATGACAATGATATTTTTTAAGAATACAGGCCAGGTATTTTGTAGCTTGTCCTTAATTTGGGCTCTTCTGATATTTCCTCATGAATCAATTCAGGTTTTGCACCCCCAGCCAGAAGACCACGGGAGTGGTGTGTGTCCCTCAGGATACCACATCAGGAGGCCTGTGGTGTCTGTCTGTCCCTCCTCACCAATGCGAATTTTTGAACAGTTTTCTTGAGAAAGAATTCACATACTGTAACATTCACCCATTTAATAATTCAGTGGATTTAAGGAGATTCGGGGTTATGTAACCGTTACCATAATCAATTTCAGAACATGTTCATCACTCCCCAAAACACCCGTACCCATTAGCAATCACTCCCCAGGTCCGCTCAACTGCCCTACTCCCCCACCCCACCCCCAATTACTTTCTCTCCAGATTTGCCTGTTCTGGACATTTCACTTCAGTGGAATCACAGAACAGGTGGCCCTTGGTAACCGGCTTCTTCCACCCAGCACCATGTTCGCAAGGTCCAGGAAAGGTGATTTTCTCACCCAGTCAAGATGCTCTCTGGTTTCCTCACTGTATGATTTTTTTTTCCCTTGCAAGTTATAAGCTTTCTGCGGAAAGACAGCCTAAGATCTTGCTCACGTCCTACTCCCCATCAAAACTTCCCCCTAGATTTAATTTGATGGCTATTGACCAAACTAATCTTTATTAAAGCAGTTTACTAAGATTGATTACCTCCACCATTCCCCTCCACCCGCCACTTGTCATTAGCTATACAACTCAAAAAGATGGATGGTGGCCTGGCTCTTCTCAGTACCACTGTGACTGTTCCCAGCAAATCTCCCAGAGAACAGGCCCTGTGCCCTTGTCCCTCCCCTGAGTGACCAGGACACCAAGGACTCCTCAGAGACAAACATGCTGTGCTACACACACACCCCCAGCCGCCCCATTCTTCCTGCAGCCCTGAGGACTCTGTCCCTTACCTCCCTCTGAGCTAGGATTGCTGAGAAGCAACATGAAAGCCTGTGTCCTTTGGAGAAGGGCTCACTAGGTTACAGGAACCAGGACCTGCTCTTGGCTGCACCACCAGAAGTCAGTAGGCATACATATCCTTACTTCCACCAATACCCATTGGAAAGGTGCAGGAGCTGGGGGAGGTGGAAGTGGGGAAAGCAGAGCCCCTGCCCTCAAGGAGATGATTCAAGAATCAGATTAGAGCACAAAAGAACCCGAATTTAAGGAGAACAAGAGAAGTGTCCCAAGTGGCTCAACGGTCTCAGGAAGGAGGCGCTCGCCACACATTGATCAAGAAAGGCTCGGAGGAGCTTTGGAAATGTGCTTTGAAGTCTGGGTGTCAGATTTAGACAGGACGGTGGAGGAGGGGGTTCCAGGCAGGAGCAGAAATGCATGGGCAGCACCTGGTAAAAGCCAGTTGCCCAGTTTGATTAAATAAAGGGAGGCAAAGAGTAGGTGAAGTTCACTGAATCCTTATGGGTCCAACATGGAAGACGAACTTAGCTCCAGGACAATGGGGAGCTACTGAAGATCTCAGAGCAGAAGAATGAAATGATCCCAGCTGAGACACGAGCAGACAGGTGCTTAATCTGCTAACATAGTTAAAACAGTAACGTAATGCCATAGCCCCAGTGAGCGGGGACCCAGGAAGACTCACACCCATCCGAACTCTACCCTTGCTGTTCCCTTCCACAGCTTGGCCTAATGGTGCACCCCACACAGCCAGGGCCAGAGCCCAGCTGTCTGCCCCTCAGAAATGCCCCACACTGAAGGATGCTCCTGGCACCATGCTATTACGTTTTCATTGAGAAAGTTTTCCTTCTTGGTGAAATGCCTCTCTTTAAAACAAAACAGAAAATAAAATATGACAACCTCCCAAACAGTGTTTGTTCCGGAAGCCTCCAGGCTGCTTGCGTCTGGCCCATCTGCGGCACCAGTGTGGGACAACAGAGGGTGCCTGCACTAGCAGAACTCTGAGACCCCACGACACAGAGGTTCCCAGTCACTCCTCCCCCAGAGCACCTGCCCTGAGATGTTCTTGACACATTAAGCTCTGAGGTTCAGAAAGAGGCCCAATAGTGAGAATGGAAGGCAGGGCAGGGAAGGAGTTCGCTACACCTCGAAAAAGTGACTTTTATGATATGTAAATATATCTCAGTAAAGCCAGTAGCAGGGAAAAAAGGCTGGGCTGTGAGAAGGTGATCCAGCTGGCAGGGTCTGATGTGGCCACTGATAGGTCACTGCTAGGTCACGTGTCATCCTCCGAGCCCTCCCCCAGCTCTCTATAAAATGCTGGTGCACTCGTTTAACTCAACAAATCGTAATGAAGCAGCCAGTACAAGTCAGACGCCACGGCAGGCAGGAAGGCCTCAGGCTGGGGTAAGTGAGGGTGAGATTGTGACTCAGAGCCTTGGGTACCAGAGGGGGCCTCTCATCTGTCAAATGAAGGGGCTGGAGTGGCCCCAAAGCTGCCTGGCCCTAGGAAAGATGGACATTTTCTTTGTTGAGGTTTTAGGACAGACTCTTGTACCAAATACCAAATTATTCTTGACCCCGGGTCAAGCTTCTCAGTCAACAAAGACCATAATCTACTCAGTGCCCAGCTCCACCAGGGGACCCTGGTCATGGCCCCACACCCTCCAGGTTCCAGGACAGCCCTGGTCTCATGCAATTTTATTCCTTAAAAAAAAAAAAGGCTTCTTTAATGTAATTTCAGAACTTTCCTACAAGGAGTGCATAATTAATTCCTAGGTTCTGCCTTTTGATTAGGTAGATAATGTCTCCTCACCATTGCCTCAGCTTCTCCCCAGACACGGCATTCTTAATTAAAGTGGCTGGGGGAAGACGTGCTCAGTTGGGCCACTGAGACCCAGCACCCAATGCACACTGGGAAGCCCCCATGCTGAAGACGCTGCAGCCCACAGCACACGTGCTCCCAAGGCCGTCCCACCTGCCCCAGGTGACGGGGCTTCAAGGCTATAAACCACTACCAGGTGTTCACCTGTGGGGCTGAGCTGTTCAAACAGGACCTGGGAACAGCCCCCTCATTTTCATGGTAAAATAACCAAGAGGTAAATCCTACGGGGACATTTGTGTGTGTGCATGTGTGTGTGTACACACACACATGCACACACACCCATGCCACAGTTTGCTGCTCCCACAGCCTCTTACTCCAGAGACAGATGCCTCAGGCCCAGGGTTTGGGAAGTGTAATGGCAAGCCTCCCGCTTGGTGTGGTAAACCAACTCCTGAAGAACATACCAGGTGTGTGCACTTTGGTTGGGGCCCAGGAATGCCCAGGTCTCAGCTCTGGAACTTGTGAGGAACCAGGATGCTGCAAAAGGCAGAAGTGCATTTTCATCTCCCACCCACCCCAGGTGCCACTCCGAGGAAAACACCAGAAATGATCTTGGGAACAAGGAAATTTTGCTAGGGTTAATCAGTAGTGATAACCCTTTCTGACCATGGGGGCGGGGGGTTCCTATGAATAGAACATGATGATCTTGTGAGGTGGCTGAGCAGGAATTATTGTTTTGATTTCATGGATGGGGAAACTGAGGCTCGGGGAAGTTAAGTGGCCTGCACAAAGTTCAATGCTACTGAGGAACCGAAACCACCTCTGAGGGACACCCACTTTCCCTGGTGTTGTGGCTTCGTGAATCTGACACAGAACTGGAAATGTAACTTAGTCCAGTGCCCTCCGGGTCCCTCTATTCTTTCCCCTGGAGCCCTGTTTGCCGGAACTGTTCTCTCACCCCTGCGCACCCGTTGGATGGGCCACAGCAGCTATCTTCCCCTTTCCTCCCTAAAGCACACCCACCATCTGCACTTAGCACATTCCACCTTCCCAGCAGGCACTCAGGCCCTGGCCACAGGGACCGGGTCTTCCTTGATTTTGTGTCTCAGCTCAGCCCACACCTGGCACACAGCAGGAGCACAGAGCACATCTGGTCAGTGACCTGCCATTGAGGGCACTGGGAAGGCTGCTGTCCTCTGCTCAGCCCTGGACCTGCCCTTGACCCAGATGCCAACGTCCTTGGTATCATCTGCTGACTGACCACGCCCACTCCCCACAGCAGCTCAGTCCGTAACAATGTCTCGGGAGAAACATGGAGGCTGGTGATGTTATTGAAGCCGACCCAGTCACCCCTCAAAGGGGTGTCGCTGCCCAAGCTGTGACCCAACCTATTATGGGACATGCCCCATGGGAGCCTCACTGAGCAGGTGTCATTAGGCTTCCAAGAGTGACAGGGGAACCTCTGCCCCATGATAACACTTAGCACAGTGGCAAGTGTACGTCAGGTTATGATCGATCCTGCGGTGTGCACGTAGATGGGGAGTGTAGACACAATAGGGTGTAGACACACAGTCACGAATGCTTCGCAGCACTGTCCCGTGGTCAAAACATGCCATATTTTCACTAGAACACCACAACCCCACGATGAAGATGTGTTTTCAAAATAACATTTATTTCGTTTTTCTAATTATAAAAGCCACACATTTTTATGCTCATTATAGGAAAATCTTAACACTATAGAAGAGTATAAAGAAGAACATAATTACCCATATTTTCACCACCTGTAAATGTTTTAATATATTTTATTCTAGTCTGTATCTACCCACCTATCTATCATCATCTACCTTACAATTTAACAACAAGTTTTTACAGAAAAAAATGAAAGAAAGACAAAGAAATATCACTTCTCTCCATATCATCTCTAAGTCAGAAACGTCCAAAATGTGGGGAAAGGAGGCACCTTAGAACAAAGGGAACAAAAAACAATTTAGATAATACTGCCAGCACAATGCTCAACCCTTTCCCTTACACCCTGAAAATTGGTGCCGCATGGTCGGAAGCTTGATGTAAGACGCTCCTTTAATGGGTGTAGGACACTGTCCCGAAAGGGTACCACCTTTTGTTTAACCACTCTTCTATTGTTATCGTTTGGGTTTGTTTATCATTTTCAAGGTTGTCAGTAGTGCTTCATGGCACAACTTTATGCATAAGATTTTGCTCATGTTTCTGATTATTTTCCTTAGGATAAACTCCTGCCAGTGGAATTACTGAATTAAAGGGTAGGGACTTTTTTTTTTTTTAATCCTCACCTGAGAACATTTTTCTTCATTGCTTTGAAGAGAGAGGAAGAGAGAGAGAAACATTGATCAGGTGCCTTCTCATATGCACCACGACCGGGGATTAAACCTGCAACTTGGGTGTATGCCCTGACTGGGAATTGAACCCGCAACCTTCCAAGCTGCAGGATGATGCTCCAACCACTTGAGCCACACCAGCCAGGAAAAAAGGTAGAAACATTTTGAGACTCTTGATATAATTGCTAAGCTGCTTTCCAGAAAAGATGTCCCAATTTACATTCATATCAGCAGTGTATAAAAACCCTCTTCTCCTTCCCTAGCATTGATTCTTATCCTTTAAAAAAAAATTAAGTAATGCATGCACACAGTTTCTTTAATTAAATAGAGGGAATGGGAGCTTTTAATGAAAAGCAAGAGTCCCCTATCCCACCTCTCCCTGCTCTGAGCACACCTTCCACAAGGCGATCACTTCTGTCTCTGGTTTTAGCTCATTCATTGACCCATTCAACTAGTATTTATTGAGCATCTATTAGGAACCAGGCACTGTTCCAGAGTTCAGGGACACAGCGACAAACAAAACAGACCAGAAACAAGAACAAAACAACCTGCCCTTGTGAAGCACACATTCAAGTGGGTACAAGAACTAGATGAAAAAGGTAAAATAGACAGCGTGTTTGATAGTGAGTGCTCTTAAGGAAGACGAAGTGGGGACAGCAGGGAAGCTGGGAAGGAGGGAGAGCTTCAATTTTCAGACCATCTGGGAAAGTGTTATGGGCTGAATTGCATGCCCTCAAAACTCCTATGTTGAAGCGCTAACGCCCAATACCTCAGAACGAGGCTGCATTTGGAGATAAGGTCTTTAAGGAGGCAAATAAATTAAAATGAGGTCTTCAGGATTGGCCCTAATCCAGAATGACTGGTGTCCTTATGAGAAAAGGGGATTAGGACACAGACAGACACAGAGAAGACAGCCATCTACAGCCAAGAAGAGATCCCTCCAGAGAAACCAACCCTGCCAGCACCTTGCTCTTGGACTTAACATCAGAAAATAATTTCTGATGTGAAAGCCACCAAATCCATGGTGTTTTATTATGACAGCTCTAGCAAATTGATATAGAAAACCTCACTGAGTTGGTGACATTTGAGCAGAGACCTAAGGATGTGAATGAGTGAGCCACGTGGCTATCTAGAGGACACGCCCTCCAAGCAGGAGCAAATGCAAAAGACTTGAGGTGAGAAGGTGCCTCTGATATTTCCAAGAATGAGCAAAGAGGTCAGCAGGGCTGGTGCAGAGTGAACACAAGGGAGAGTGGAAGGTGAAATCAGAGCCCTGGTCAGTGTGGCTCAGGTGGTTGGAGCACTGTCCGCAGACAGAGGGGTCGCAGGTTGGATTCCCGATCAGGACACACACACCGGTTGTGGGTTCAATCCCCAGTCAGGGCACATGCGAGAGGGCAGCCAGTCAATATCTGCCTCTCTCTCCCTTCCTCTCTCTCTAAACATTATTAAAAGTGTCCTTGGGTGAGGGTTTTTTTTAAAAAAGACGAAATCAGAAGCAGTGGCGGCAGATGCTATGGAACTGCACTGTCCAGTACAGCAGCCATCATGACTAGTGAGCACACGAATGGGGTTGGTCCAAACTGAGATGGCGGTAAATGTAAAACTCTCACCAGATTTAGAAAACTTAATATGTAAAAAAGGAATATAAAATATCTCCCTAACCATTTTTATATTCATATGTACTGAATGGTAATATTTCAGATATACTGAGTTAAGTAAAATGCAAGGGTGGGCGAAAGCAGGTTACAGCTGTGCATATAAAAAACGGAGCTGATTCTTGTGTTATTATTTATTTGTTACTATATTATTTGTATTACAACTGTAAACCTACCTTTGCTCACCTCTGTATACTGTTAAGTTCACCTGTTCCTTTTCATTTTTTTATACAGAGGTGCTAGGAATTTTAGATCACATCTGTGGCTCATGTTATATTTCTTTTGGAAAGCTCTGGCCTAGGGCCTTGTGGGTCATAACAAGGACCTGAGCTTTTACTCTGAGTGACATGGGAGCCTCTGGAAGGTTTGCTGCTCAAAAGTGACACGATCTGACTCCATTGTGTTTTTAAAAGATCACTCATGTTGCCACGTTGAGGACAGACTGTAAGGGACATCAATAAAGGTAAGCAGACCATGTAAGAGCCCATTGACATCATTCAGCAGAAAATGGAGGCTTGGACCAGTGAGGGAGAGACGAGATGGTGAGAAGTGGTCAGATACTGAAGAGATTTTGAAAGCAGAGCCATGAGTATTTCCTGACAGATTGGGTGTGGGGCGTGGGAAAAAGAGGAGTCAAGGATGAGTCCCAGTTTTTGGCCTGAGCTTCTGAAAGGATACCATTTGCTGTGATGGAAAAAGATGAGGGCAAAGCATTTTGGGGGAAGAAAATCAGGAGTTTGGTTTTGGATAAGTTAACTCCGGGATGCCTTTTTTCTTTCCAGGGAGGAGATGTTGAGAAGTTGGTTGAATATAACACTCTGGAGTTCAAGGGAGGGGTCTGAGCTGGAGATCTGGATCTGGGAGTCATCATCATTAGGATGAAATTTAAAGCCAGGAGACTGAGCACTAACATCAAGGGAGTGTGTAGGCGGAGAAGAGAGGGAGATCAAAGAGAAGATCAAGATCAAAAGATCAAGTGCCCTGGGGGACTCCCAAGTTCAGAGGTTGATGAGATGAGCCAAGGAAACATGAAGTATAAAGAAAACCAGGAGAGGATGGCGTTCCAGGAGCCAAGTGAAGGCAGCAATTCGGGGAGATGGAAGCGAGCGCAGTGTCCAATGACACTGAGGGGTTCAGGAAGATGAAGACAGAGAACTGACCACTGGAGATGTTAGCAGCCTGGAGGTCACTGGCAATCTGGTGAGTACAGTTTAGGTGAATGATAGGGCAAAACGCGATTAGAACGGGTTCAAGAAACAGTGAGACAAGAGCGGTTGGTAACAAGAACCTAGCAGTAAAGGGGAGAAGAGAAAGGGGCAATGGCGGAGGGGATGGAGGATCCAGAGAGGCTATTTGTAAAAGATGGAAGAGAATTTCAGCCTGTGTGTGTATGCTTCTGGGAATGAGCCATTAGACAAAAATCGATGATGCCAGAAAAGGTGGGAATTCTTTGGCTATTGCTCTAATGTCCAAAAGGATGCTTATATTACCTTTTCACGTTGTATCAACTTTAGACATCAGTTATGGACTTTCTACTACAATATTATACGAGTTAGCCTACTTCCATCACCCCCAGCTCTGTTCTACACTTGTCCCCACATTATCCCAGCACGTTGCTATTGTCCCATTGTCCCAACAGATCACTATGTCAGTTCATCTACTGATTACCTTGGTAACCTTTATTTTTTACTTTATCAGTTACAGCATCTCTCACTCTCCCACTTTATATGAGGAGGGGATTCACCCCTCTTACCAGGCCCTCTACATGTTAGTCAGCTTTGGTGGGTGTGCTAGGACAATAACAACACTACACACAGCAAAAATTCTTAGCAACTCAGGCCAATTTCTCAGTCCCGTGACATGTCATGCTCTGCTTCTGATGTCCTCTTTCTGTTAGGAACCAGACTGTTGAAGAGCAGCCCCCACCTGAGACCTGCCACTTTCATGAGAGAGGCACAAGAACAATGGCAGAACCTCACAATGCCCCTTGAAGTGTCTGCTCAGGCATGGCTAATGTCACTTCCACTTCCATTCAATTGGCCAAAGCAAGTCACATGCCCAAACCTGACACCAATGGGCAGGGAAGGAGCTATTCCCCGCCCACCGGAAGCTTGACAAGCCCTGGGAGGACGGTGAATAATTGACAGCAATAATCCATTCTATCGCAGTTGCTTGCCCTTCTCTTCTAGATTTGCCAGCTTCTTCTACAAGCTGTGCTTTTCATTTTAGATTGTCAAGGTGGAAAATCTTGATATCCTCCTTTATAGCTATTTTAAGTAGTCTTCAGCGCTTTGCGTTTGGTTTTAGAAGTTGGAAACCACTGAGCAGCCTTTATACCGTCATGACTAAGCAAGTATTCTTTGCTGCAGAGCCAGAGAGAACCTAAGAGCCCGCATTGTGCCCCACTGGTCCAGCGACAGACCCCTGCACTTGAAAGAACCTTTCTCACAGTCCATCATGTGCTCAAAATCGGGCTGCGTCTTTATTTGCTTCAAACGAGAGCCGTGTCTCTCCTGAAAAAAAAATTTTTTTTTTTTTCCAAAACTTGTTGATGACCTCTCTTTCCTTTGTTGGTAGAAGAAACAGGTGACTTCTTCACCATGTCCCTAAAATCTTCCCAATTTTCTCTCTGTTGTCTGGAATCTTTCTATTCTTCTTTCGGAAACTTGCTGACCTCCTGACCTCATTGGGCAGCTCCCTTCATTTTGGGGTCCTAAGGCACTTGCATAACTTTCTGTCTTTACTGCAATGCTTGCTCCCCTTCTGTTTCTCTTGCTTGTGTTGTGCGTTCCGTCACTGCAGTTCTCACAGTGTGTCCATAATACTCTCAACTCTGTGCAGTGTTCTCGCCTCACGCTGTCCTCAGAGACCACTTTTCTGGAAACTTCCCCCCCCCCGCCCCAGCCTCCAGTCTAATGAAGACTGACTGTTCTCCAGGCCTGGGAACAATTTTATCCTGGGGTTGCCTTCATGGCTGTCCTGAATTGGATACATTATTTCCTGGATCGCTTATCTTCTTTCTTGGTTTACACTGTTGTCTTGCTAAAATACATCCTCAAATAGCTTCCTTTAAAAGGTTGAGTAAGATATAAGCTTCCTTGGTCCTTACCTGGATATCAACTTCCAGGTCCTAGCCTGCCTCACTTCTATATAAAATAAAGCTGCTGGACCAGATGATTTCTAATGCCGGTTTTTAGAGTATAATTCCAGTTAATATGTATTCACAAATGATATACAATATCAAGGAGAAATTTAAAATGGTTGCTGCTCCAAAGGAACTTACATATAGATAAAGAATAAATTTTGAAACAGGAACAGAAAGTCAACAATACAAAAGATGCCACAAGAGAGGACATAGTAAATATCAGAGCCTTGGAACTGGAGGGAAGAGAGAGAGAAGCTGAGCCAGCCGGTGGTGCTTTTACAGGGGAAGCGAGACTTCAGCTGAGTGTCAAAGAGTAGGCAGGATATTAGGCATAGATTAAATATTTATGAATATTCAACAGCAGGTTAATGGCCACCATTGGTCTGGCGGAATGGTCAATGGAAGCTCCCCTCCATCCCACTTTCCCTGCCACTGTCAGAGTTGTCACCATTGTCACTGCACCAAGTCAACAAGATAGATACAGATTTTAAACATGAAAGTGTAATTTTACCCCTGACCAACAGACAAGAGCCTCTGGCTCTTTGGGAGCATAGCAATGAACTTGCCTTGTGTATCTGAGTAACGGTGCATATCCTTCCTTGTATATGCCCTACTTGTTGGACTATGATGGCACAGGCAGTGGTCTTTATCAGCAGAATAGGAACTGGGGTGACTCTCTTTACCATCATCCACTTTTAAAATTTGTTTTTATTGTTCCAAGGAGGAGTCAGATCATAAGTCATGTGTGCTTTCCATCCACTCCCCAGGAGGGAAGGAAGCTTCAACAGGAGATTTGGGGGCCAAAGGTCTGCCCAGTTTTCAGAGAGTAGGGGTGCAGTAAGGGTGGGAAAAGCTTGAGGCCACGTGATGAATCTTCCCTGCAAGGTCTAACCTAATACTACTTCCTCTGGGAGGTTTTCTCTGACCCCCCAACCCAGGAGGAATTAAACACTGGCTAAACACTGTTTCTGTTGCCATCATAGCATTTACCAAATTTAAACAAAGTTTGCATCAATTGCTCTCAATAATCTGTGACATCCTGGCTGAGTTATTATTCATCATCACATCCCCAGTGGCTGGCATGTGGTGGGTGCTCTGACTTTGTGGAATGAATGAGTGAATGGATTCAAAGCATCTGCATTTCCTCAAGGGGCAGAGCCAGATATGAATATCGGGTTTTCACAGGAGCTTCAGACGAGCCAAGAGGACCTGGAGAAGTGAGGGTGGGGTGGGGGGACTGCCTGCAAGTTTTGCCTGGGCTTGTTTGTCGTATAGGACTCCACTGCGGGTCAAGGCGAGCAAAGAGATCAACAAATACTCCGGAGAAAGGTCCAAAAAGGCGCGCGCACGCGCGCGCGCACACACACACACACACACACACACACACACAGGGATGGATGCAGTGTCAGCTCTGCAGAAGGGCAAAGCGCAAGAGGGACCCACCACCTCCAGAGCGCTGGACCCCTGAGCTCTAAGTAATTTCATTCCATCCTCCCAGCAGCGCAGAGAGATAGGCACCCCTGATTCACAGGTGAGAAACACTGCGGTGTGGAGAGGGACAGGGGCCTGTGCGCCCAGTCAGTGCTACAGTGACAACCAAAACAAAATGAAAAACAAAATGCGTGGATTCAATCACTGAAAATGCATTAGTCTGTACACCCACGACTCACCTGTTTTATTACTTTTGTAGTTTCCTTATTTTCCCCTGCCTTCCCAGAAAGGTTTCTTACAAAAATCCTATAGGATTCTGAGAGGGGAAAGCTGGGTCCAGAGGTGGGGGGTACAGAGGGGAGGGGGCTGAGGAAGTGGCAGCAAAGGTACTTAGTGAGGTGAAACCCAGGAGGGTGGGCACAGGTGGGCAGCTGCAGGCTCCTGGGGGTGGCTCCCTCACTCAGCAGGGACTTGGTACAGCCCCTCCCACCTGGCACCAATTCATTTGTTTCCTCAAAAGACCGTAGGTGGCATTTACTTCACCACTTAAAAAAAAAAAGTGGAAGCAAGATGCAGCCCGCTTATGACCATCACATCCCGGAGAGAGGGACAGGCAATAAATATTTTTACCCTCCAGCAGGTGAGAATTGCGGACACAGCCAAGTTCACATCAGATCGCCCCTCACAGGGTCTAAAGATGCGAAGAGCCAGCCTGTGTCAGGGGCGGGCTTAGGCTGCTGGAGGCACCGAGGAACGGGGAAGCAAAGCTGAAGACTGCCTAACCCCTGGCTCAGACAGATGTGCCGCTCTGGCCGCCGCAGCCCGGCAGGCAGAAAGACAAGTAAGGGGAACGTGGACACGTCCTGCGTGGGTGGATGTGCCCTCTCTCAGCTCTGCGAGGCCGTGAGAAAGGCTTTGGCACAACAGAAAACTACTTCTAGCTGACCTCGGTTCTTGGAAACTTGGAGGCAGATGCTGGCAACGGGCTGGCACGCAGGGGCAGGCATGATCCTGGAGAGGGCACGGAGGTGCCTCCCTCTCCGCCCCGCACGGAACTGGAGAGGGGGCACCGCTTAGCGCGAAGAACAGCGAGTGCCAAGCAGGGAAGCTGGGGGTGGGGGGAGAGCGTGCAGAGGTTTGGGGATAAAAGAGTCAGGGTCAGGAAAACTTGTCCCCTCTCTTGCGCACCCTTCGGCACCCCTATCTCTGATGGGCCCCTGTTAAAATTTGAAACACAGGTGCCATCAGAGTCCCTCCAGGCAGGCAGACTCCAACACAGAGTTACATGGGCGCACTCTCCACCTCGAAGGAACGGAACGGAAGGGGTGGGGGGGGAGTTTGGGGTCGCCTCTGGCCACGCGCGGTCCAAACCCACAGGTATCCACACTAATCATCCCCCGTGCCTTTGGCGCCCTGCGGGGGTGCCGGCGGAATCGTCGGTTCTCAGAAGGGGAAGGAGCTTCTGGCTAAAGAGCTCTCGCCCCCACACGGTCCGCACCCCGCGAACGCAGCAGGGCTACAGGGGGTCTCCTAAGCCTGGCTTGTGCCGCTTTTCCCCAGCTCAGCCGACTTCTCGGGCTCCCGGGACTTGATCGGCGCCGCGCGTGGCCACAGTGCTCCTTCTGCCCGGGCCCCGGGGCCCTTGGAGAAAGGGGCTCGCAGGAGGGTGCGTGGCAGAGAGAAGGGGCAGGATTTCGGGGAGCCTGGAGGGGAGCAGTTCTGGCCGCCGCCCGCGGGCTCCAACATTCCCGGCAAAGTTTCCGGCTCTTCGGGCCGGACAACCTGGTTAACAGGTGGGAGAAGGTGACAGGCTGGTCGGGCGGGCGGCCCTGCGCCCTCCAGGGCGCCTGCTGCGTGCACTGCTGCCACCTGCCAGGGGGCGCTGGGAGCGCGGGCCGGCGCGCTTGCAGCCGTGGGCGGCACCCGAGGGTCTCTCCCGGTCCCCTCCCCTGCCTGCCCTCCTGCGGCGGGGCCCGGGGCGCGGGGGGTCGCGGCCGCCGTGTCTTACCCAGTCCCGGCACGAAAGTGTTGAGGAAGAGGCAGATGACGGCCACCGGGAAGGGCATATAGGGGATGGCGGCGCGCAGGGGGCCCTTCTTCTCGCGGACCTGCACCACCACCCCGCTGGACGAGGACGCCCCCCGGGGGTCCGCCGCCGCCACCGCTGCCGCCGTCTCGGCATCTTTGTGCGAAGACTCCATGGCGGGGCGCGCTCCCCGGGAGCCGGGCTGCTGCGATCGGGGCTGCCGCCCAGCGCACAGGGGGCGGGGGACAGCTGGCTCCGAGCTCCGGGCTCCGGGCTCCGCGCCGAGCTCAGGCGGCCAGCGTGCTTCGGGTGCCCGCAGCTGGCAGGGAACACGCGCTCCCGCGTCCCCACGCGCCTGGCCCTCTGCCGCGCGCTCCTCTGCGCTCCCACACCCCCGGCTGAGGGGCGAAGAGGGCGGTGTGACACTCGGTGACAGTGCTCCGACGCCCCTCCCCGCCGGGCCCCTTCCCCGCCCTTCTCTCCGCCCCCCCACCCCACCCCCCCTAAAAGTACGACTTACAAATCAGGGCGAAGGGAAGAAAGTAGAAGAGGAACACAGAGGGAGCTGGTTGTCCAGACACCTGGAGGACTAGACATACCTCGCTCTCCCTAGACAGGTGACTTGGACGGGAACGTCTGCCGAGGACAGAGAATTGGCCGAGTGTTCTCCGCTGGCAGGGTCGGGGAAAGCCTCGAGTTCCAGTCCTTAATCTGGAAGCGGTGCCGAACGTTAGGGAGAAGGAGGCAAGGAACGCAGGGTGCCTGGTGCCTAGTAGGACTTCAATTCATTCTGACTTAAAAGGACTTGTTTCACCGAGGAAAAACGATCACAATCTTGGTAATAGAGCATGAAGCAGGAGACAGCTTTTCAAACAGGTCTCCCCGAGACATTGAAAATGGGACCCTCCCCTACACACAAACACACAAATCGGAAAGAAATGGGCCTGCCCTCGGATAGCAGTAATGCTGGGTGCCGTCCCCTGAACCGTCCTGGAGGAAAGCCTGGCCTTGTGTGTGTGCTCGACGTAGTGGTTAAAAAGCCAACGACGACACAGCGCCGTCTGGTGTTGACAATGTGGCAGTTGGTAGGAGCAAGAGGAATCGGTCCAAGCCGGCAGCAGGAAGTCCGAGATTGAATTAGACTTTGTGAATAATGCCGCCCTCACCTCTACATCTGGAGAAAGTGAACGGATGGAAGCAATGCCTTTTACGTTAGGGAGGGGTTCAATGCATCGGAATTATCCAGAAATTCAGCAGCTCGTGGAAAGATTGGAAGGATGCTAACCCACTTCCTTCCCAGTAATCCTCTTTCTCCAGGAGTAAGAATGAATGAATGGCAGCCCAGGGGCTCACAAGAAGGATGCCAGAAGACCATGGATTATTTTATGGGTGTCTGATTTAATAATTTTAAGAGCAGATGGTCAGCAGAGGTTAGTGGTGATACTGGTGGACACACACACACACACACACACAGTAACCAGCTTAGGTCTGGCAGTCAGAAGTGAATAGGACTGAAAGTCCTAGTCTATTCAGGTCTCACTCAAAAGACCTCATTTAGCCTTTTCTGGGCTTGAGTTACTGTGTAAAGTCAAAGCAAGATTCAATTTAATAGCCATTTATTGAAGGCCTAATCCGACTTAGCTTCTGAGGAGAGAGAAAGGGGTGAAACCCGGCCCCTGCCTTTAAGGATCTTGCAGATGAGGGCCACGAACAACCCCAGGGATAGAATTACAGACAGTGACAAATGTAACTGTGGGGAGCTGAAGGTGCTGAGAAAACAGGGACCTATCCGCAAAGGCAGCCGGAGTGGGGGAGGCACCAGGGCGGGCTTTCCAAAGAAGGTGGTGCTGAATGAGACTTGAGTGGTGATTAGAGTTAATTCCTTGCAGGAGATTTATTTTACAGAAACACTTACTTACCCAAGCACGCCCTGCAAGTACCATTCTAAGCACTTTACACACATAACTCATTTAATCCTTACCATGACTCTATGAAGTATTATGTATTACCCCATTTCACAGATGGGGGAGATGGAGCCCAGAGCATCTAAGGAACTTGCACAAAAGTCACCCACTAGTAAGTGACAGAGCTGGCATTTGAATGCTGGCAACCGGGCTCCAGAATCCATATAGCTATTCAGAGACCTAGATTATAACCCTAATTTCTAAAATATTCTCACAGAGCCCCTGAACTGTTAGAGGGCCACACAGACTCAGTTATTCCAGGAAGGAAGGAGGGTTTCAGGGAAGGAAGTAGATTTACACCCCTCGATTTTCCAGGTGGTTCTGATCTGGAGGTCAGAAAGACATCCAGGCAGAGCAACAGCCTGTACAAAGGCATGGAAGCCTAGACTAGGGAACATTCCAGGGATTGCAACATGGCTGGGACCAGGGCTTATGTGGACAGGGACAGGAGATGGTGCTGGGGGGCCGGGGGCGGGCAGGAACCTCTTAATGAAGGGCAAAGGAACTGGACTTCATCTTTGTGGTGATGTAGAGAATCATTGGAATATTTCAAGCAAGGGTGTAGCATAAGTGATCCAGTTAATGTTATATGCTCTGTAACAAACTACCTAAAATTTAGTGGCTCGGCCCAACCATTCCGTTCTGATCACAGATTTTGTGGGTCTGGAAAAGGGACAGAGCCCAGCTGAGGCAGCTCCTCTTTGCTCCTTCATGTCTGGAGACTCAGCTGGGAAGTCTCAAATGGTGGTGGCTGCAACAGCTGGGCCCAGAGAATTCACTTCCGAGATGATTACCAGGTCTGGTGCCTGCACTGGATAACTCGAAAGCTGGCTCAACTGGCACTGTCGGCCGGAGCACCTACGCACAGCCTCTCTGAGTGACTTGGACTTTTCGAACATGGTGGCTGAGTTCGGAGAGGAAACTTCCCCAGAGCGGGGCCCAGGACAGTGGAGCATTGTAGGACCATGGAAGCTGCATGGACTTTCTACCCTAACCTCAGAAGTCTCACAGTGTCATTTCTGTGACCTCTACTTGGCTGAAGCATTTGCAAACCTTGCTTACATTCAAGTGGAGGACACCCCACTTCTCAGTGGAGCAATGTCAAAGAATTTGGACCCTGACTTTAAAACCACCATAAAGGGATGTGGTTTGGGGGGCGGGGGACCACACAATCAACCGTGTGGAGGATGGACTGGAGAGGGCAAAGTTGGGTCCCACAAGAGGAGGACTCTCCCTGACCTACATGGATCAGGAATGGGGGAGGGATACTTCCCAAATGAAAACTGGATATTATTAGTGAGGGGGAAAGGTTGAGCTGGAGAGCCTGAGGATGTCCAAGGGGTAGCAGGCAGAGGCTGACCAGCATAGGCAACTGCCCAGACAGAAGTTGGAGAGTCAGTCTGTTTGGGATTTAGTGAAGAAATCTGGGCTGCAGGTTTGGGAGCCATCAGCACACAAATGGCACTGTAAGCCCTGCACACAAATGTGCAACAAAGAGATGAGGGCCCAGGAGACTCACCAGAGGGTGCTGTAAATTAGGCACCAAGGAGGAGGGAGAAAGAGGTTCAAAAGGAGGCACACAAAGAGTGTTTCATGGAGCCAAGGGGAAGATTTTAAGAAGCAGCAGTCGGCAATATCCCATGTCACAGAGGGGCCAGATGAGACCCCAAAGTGCCCATTGGATTTGGCACTTAAGAGTCTCAGCTCTCTGGAGTCCCAGCTCAAAAGTCTCACGCACTGTGTCCATTTTTGAGGAATTTGTCCATTTCATCGAAGTTGTTGGTTCTGTTGGCATAACATTATTCATAATATGCTCTGGTTATCTTTTTAATACCTGTCACATCTGTCACAATATCTCCTCTTTCAGTCCTGATATTGTTCATTCGGGCTTTCTCTCTTTTCTTGACCGCTCTTGCAAGGAGTTTATACCACATCTGTTTGACATCGCAACCGTGGCTGATGTTTGAAGGGGAAACTAAGATCTAAGCCATTTCAGGAGGGAAGAGACCGCCAAATAAAAGTTAAAACCTTACAAACTAATTCCTCCCCCAAATCAGACACAAACATGACAGGGGAAACAGATCAAGCAGTTGATAACATACATCAGCCAAACAGCACATCTAGGCCAGGCTTTGGGACATGAAGATAAAGTCTGTTTCTTGGCCTTGTTCTGTCCTCAGCTGAACAAAGTACCTCAGCTTTGGACCTCTTTTAGCTGAAAAAAATAATAATTTTGTCACAGTCAGCTTCCAAACTATAAAAGTAATTCATATACCAACAGGGATTGCTCCTTTTAGCAGACTGGCATTAAAGAATCGACAGTAGGAAGACAGACTTTGCTTAGAGCTCTGTGTCTTTGAGTAATTTCTTAACCTCTGTGAGCCTCAGTCTCCAAAATTGTCAATAATACCTACCTCGTTTACGTATACATAAGGATTAAGTGAAATATCACATGTAAGGCACTCAATAAATGGCAACTGGGTCAGGAGGCTTTTCATCCCAAGTGATGGGAACCCAACCCAAAATTACCTTATAGAGGATAAAAGGGAATTTATAGATGTGATGGCTTTTGACATAGCAACTTGTCAAGGCTGAATTACAGTCCCCAGAATTCCCTTCCTAATCTGTTTTTAGTTAGGGTGGGCTACAGGTGATAATCTCTCTCAAGAGCTGCTGGACGGAAGGGAAGCAGTGGCTGTCTTTAGCACACATGTACCTTCTCGGGAGGTATTTAATCAAATACTAACCTAGGTGCTTCAGGAAGGAATTCTGTGGATGTGATTAAAGTCACTAATCAGTTGATTTTAAGTGAATCAATGGGAGATTATCATGGATGGGTCTGACTGACTCAGTTAGAAGCACTTTAAAGCAGGCTTGGCCTTCTCCAGGGGAACATGCCAAGTAGCTGCTGGGCTAACCATTGTTCTCCCTTCTCTCCAGACCCTCCTTTCTGACTGCAACCTGGGATCATCAAGGGTCAACTCTCGCCATGGATTTCTGGCCTGCTTGTGACCCTACGTAACAGGATGAAAATTGCCCATACTTCTAATTCCTGTGACTCTTGCCTCCCCTTCTGGCCAACTGCCCACTCACAGGGCTCATCCTGGACCTTGCTTTCATTCCCAGAACTGCTCCTCTCCAAAAACTTTACTCCCAACCAACGCTTCATGCCAGTCCCCAGGGTTACTGTTCAACAATCTTGCTCTTTGCCCTACACAGTCTGTAAGGACCAAGGGAAGAATTATTACTGTACCGAATTTAGAGTCTTGGTGATCCTAGAAAAACATGTTCAGATGAGCTCTAGAAGGCCAGGGAGGGGACTACTGTCTCCTTCAGAGTCCCACAGCAGACACTCAGATGGGGACTTTACCTTGGCAAGTCCCAGTTCTTATGCAAACAGTTGCACATTTTTCTAAAGTTGGTAAGGCTGCGGCTGCAGACCAGGTTACCAAGAAAACTGTGGAATGCTGTTAAGAGAGAGAGCAGGAGATTCCTGCCAGCAAAGGCCTCTCTGATCTAAAAGCAGCTGAAATTGAGCAGAATTTCATTCTCTTAACAACCAAGGACTCCTAGTCCCCTGCTAAAGCACAGGCCAAATGCCAAGCCACACTGGAAGGCAAGGAGGAGCCGGCCCCAGCAGCCTCTTCCCAACATAAGGAAGCAGCTTAAAGGGCAGAAGAGTTGTCTGTAGAGAGAACTGGGCAGCCTGGAGCACATCCGCGCCACTAGTAGCCATGTCCCCAATATGGTAGGCGTTAGCCACGTGTGGCTACTTAAAGTTAGTTAAAACTCAGCAAAACTTAAAATTCAGTCCCTCAGTGGCACTGGTCACATTTCAAGTGCTCAATGGCTACATGTGTCTAGTGGCCACCATATTGGACAATGCAGATACCGTGTGTACACTTCATCTTGTACGAAAGTTTGATCAGACAGCACTGAGTTAGAGTATGATTGGGCTGCATGTTAAGAAGATGCAACAGCCCTGACCAGTGTGGCTCAGGTGGTTGGGTGTCGTCCTGCAAAGTGAAATGTCACGGGTTCAATTCCTGGCCAGAGCGCCTGACTGGGTAGTGGGTTCAGTCCCAGGTCGGGGCATGTACAAGAGGCAATCAATCAGTATTTCTCTCTCACATCAATGTTTCTCCCCCTCTCTCCCTCCCTTCCCCTCTCTCTAAAATCAATAAATACGTCTTCAGGTGAGGATTCAATAAAAAGAAGAAGATGTGACATGAGCATGACTTAACCGAGATAATGGTTTATTTCTCTCTTTCATACAACTCTAGGGCAGTAAAGGCGTTCAATTCCCCCAAAGTCATCAGGACCAGCGTCCTTGGAGTCAGGGACCCAGCTTCCTTCCATCTTGACACTGCCATTCCATCCGTGAGTGTTCCCTTATCTACATGGTCCAGGGTGGTGCCCCAGCCAGGAGGAAGACAGAAAGAGAGAGCTACTCCTTCCTTCCAAAGGCATCACCTAGGCCTGCATCCATTGGCCAGAATTTGTCACATGATCTTACCTAAGAGCAAGGGAGGCTGGGAAACTTTATTCTGGTCAAAAATAAAAAGCTGATGACTATGGGAAGGGGAGTGTGGACGTCGAGGGCACGTAGCAGTCTCTTCCACGGCAGTTGTGGGTGTTGCTGAAATCAGTGTCTGCCGGTGTTCTCTTTCTTGTAACATTTCTGTCGTCTCTCTCCTGTCACTTTCCTATGTCCTCCCTCTTCCCTTTACCCCACTGCACCCCCTTCTATGTAGCAGGTCCCACACTCAGCTCTTCCACACACACGATCTCATTTTACCCTCACAGCCCCCCCTAGGAGGGAGGTCCTAATTATGCCCATTTTACAGATGAAGATGTTGTGGCTCAGAAATGTTCAATAATGAGCTGAACTAGATCGGTCCCAAAAGCTTCCTCTCCACATTCACTAAATTCCTCCTGCTTCTTCCTCTCTACCTGCCCCAGGCCTGTCTCTCCTTCTTCTTGGATTCCTCCCCTGTCCACCCCCCCCCACCGCCCCCCGGCCCCCAGCCAATCTCTCTTCCCATCCTAAACCCCGCCCCTTTCTCCCCTGGCTTTTTGGGTTTCACTTTTCTTCTCCGTCTCCCAGTGTAATAGGCCAGCCTCACTCAGCCAATTACTCATTGGTTCTACTCAGCCTCTAATACAGAAAATCTATTAAGTTGTAATCAATTTATAAATCAGCTCTCCTGACTAAACCTGGTGAGATTAGTTTTGTGCTTCCCTGTAGCAGCAGCAGAAAACCTGAACATTAAATTGAAGGACTGACAACAAATGGGGTTATCACAGAGCACCATACCTCCTCTCTCCAGGGATCCGGCCAGCTGCGCCCTGACCACAGATGACCTGGCTCCTGGCTGCTCCCCTGCCACCTGCGCCCAGGGCTGAGGGTACAGAGGGCAGAACAGACGTCTGATCTCGAGCTGGAGGTCAAGATCCTGACCTTCACAGAAAAAGGGATCTCCCAGGTGGGCAAAAAAACCCCAGAGCTCTCATCACCCCGCTTACTAGTGCCCCTCTTCCCCCACGTCTTCCTTTTCCTACAGTTTCTCTCCCTCCACTTGGGGGCAGAAGTGGGAGAGGGCAGGACTGTCTGAGAGGTGGCATCCCCTACCTAGTCTGGAAACTCTACATATGATTGGGGCTGTTTCTCACAGGAACAGAAGGGGACTGCAGGCAGCAGGGGGCATGATGGTAGGGACCAAAGATGGAGGAGGTGTGGCTAAAAAGGACAGATGGGGAGGATGCCCTGGAAATGGGAGACCCATCTCCCTGCCCTTCTCCCTCTCCAGAGACCCGAGTGCAGTTGGTCAAGGCAGGGACGCCGACCACTCCTGCCCTCGGAGGATATTCCTCACATCAATCTCAGGCTTCTGCAGCCTCTCCCTCCCACCCCCAACCCTTCTTCCCTGCAACACCCTCCCACACCAGGCTGAGCACAGAGGCTGGCATCTCCTGGATGTTTGATCAATGCGAATTGAGTTCGCCTACTCATTCAGGCACCAATCAATTCCCATATTTCCACGTGCAATTCATGTTATTCAGCCGTCCCAGACAGCCAATTCACTGTTGCCTTTTCGGAAGCAGTGGGAGTCCTAGAACTGATGACTCGTTAGAGGATGGGAGAAACCAGGGGGAATCAAAAGAGGAACAGGGAAGAGAGATAAGAAAGCAGAGAGGAAGAGAGAGGCAGACATACAAAGAGACAGAGACCGAGAAAGCTTGCCTCTTACCTTAAAGGTAATCTGCGCTGGGCACATGGCTGGATCGTGTGCCATTATATTCACGACTCTGGCGTTTAACTAAGAAAGTAACATCCTGGAAAATAAAACAAAGAAAAGCAACTGCAAAGCCCAACCAACCTAGAAGACAGGTGTTATCCGTCCTGGACATCCTCAGTCACCAAAGAGAGGTCACAGCAGAGACTCAGTGTCTCTTTACTAACCTGTTGCCAACCAAGTCTACCAACTGAACTCCCTCAGGCCCTAAACCTGGGAGACCCAGCCTGGCAGCCCCTCACCAGCAGCCCCGCCAGCCTGGCTCCCAGCTTCTCAGCCCCACTTCTCCCCGACCCCCCGTGGGGCAGCTTTTGCGTGGTCTCACGTCTACTGTGATGACACACGGGGACGTGAAGCTCTGCTGTTCTGACAGGCACTACAGACGGGTCCCTCTCAGCATTTAGTTCCTGGGCGTAGGTTGTTCTGTTTCTCTCTTAACCACTCAGCACTCATGCCAGTACCTCCAAGGCTGCAGGAAGGCTGCTGTGCTGCAAAGCAACTCCCCACCCCCGAAAGGAACTTAGGCCTGTGCCCGGGGCCAGCTCCTCCTGCCCCATTCCCAGCCCCTGCACTCCAGGGCCCTTGGCGGCTGCCTCAGAGAGCCCCAGTGTGGCTGCACCCTAGGGAGGTGTGCTGCCACATACTCATGCAATACCAAGGACAGAAAGTGCTTGGGCTCATTAGAGGCACTGTCACATGGGCTTCAGAGTCTGACATTCCATGGAGGGGCAACCCTACTTCTGTCACCCACCAACTGTGTGACCTTGGGCAAGAGACTTGGACTCTCAGTGACTCAATTTCCATACTGGTAAAATGGAACATCAATAGTACCTACCTCGTAAAGTTGGCCTGAGGACTGCACAGAGACTGCTTAGCATAGAGCTGAGCACATAGTAAGTGCTCAGGAAACAGTACATATTACAGTATCATTATTAACACTCTACAGAGGAGACTGGGACAATTCCCTGGACATCAAGTTTCTCTGGTAACCCCCTTTGCAAAACGCAAGCACATGAAGTATAGGTGATTGATCAGGCCAGTTGTCCTCTGGTTTGTTGGGAGGAAGGAGGCATGACCTAGAACCCTCTAAGACACAGGTGGCAGACACAAGGCCCAGGGCGGAATCCAGCTCTCCACCTTGTTTTATTCAGTCCTGCACCTTGTTTCTACCCGGCTGCAGTGCTGAGCTCTCTCTTAACTGTTAAGGAGTAGTTACATTTATACAGCCCTAAAGTTACATTTGGCCCTTTGAAGGCCACTGCAAGGCTGATGTGGCCTCTGGTGACAATGAGTTTAACATCCCTGCTCTAAGAGATGCCCCTACAGAGCAGCAAGGTAAGTAGTCATCTAAGCAGAGTGATGAAGGACTGACCTTTCCAGCATTCAAACAGACCACTTGAACCACTCACTCGTCCTGGATCCCTAAGTTGTCCACCACTAACTAGTACTTCTTTGGGATAAGACAGTGTTCCCAGACAAAGATTGAGTCCACTCTAGGGGACTTACTCTTTGCTCTGCTTATTTCCACCTCATCAGATGCCTGCAGGAGGGTGGGGCGGGGGGGTGGGGCACGGGGAATGTGTTCTGTCTTTGATATCAGCTGAGAAGAGCAGTTTTCGGGGAGTCGTGCACAGGTTGGGGCTGGGAGTGGCAGGTCTTATTAACAAGCAAGGGGAGGGATTAGAGTACTGGGGACTGGGGTTTTTTGAAGAGGCTGTGGGGGCCCTGACTGGTGTGGCTCGGTTGGTTGGGCATCGTTCTACAAAGTGAAAGGTCACCAGTTCGTCTGGGTCAGGACACACGCCTGGGCTGCAGGCCCCATCTCTGCTTGGGGTGCGTGCGAGAGACAACTGATTGATGATGTTCTCTCACACATCAGTGGTTTTTCTCCCTCTCTTTTTCCCTCCCTTCCCCTCTCTCTAAAAATAAATAAATAACATCTTTAAAAGAGGCTATGGGGATGCACCCCAGGGTGGCCTCCGTGAGTCTCACCCTTTGAGCCTGGGTGGGACTGGGACTTATTCTAGCCAATGGAATATAACGAAGGTGGAGGGATTTTGCAGGTGCAGCGAAGGGCCTGAATCAGTTGATTGTGAGTTCATCTAAAAGGAGGATCCTGGGTGGGCTTTACTCAGGTGAGAGCCCTCAACAGGGGCGGGGCCCTCCCTGGGGTGAGAAGCTCTCCTTGCAGTCCAGATAAAGTCAGCCGCCATGTTGAAGAGGCCCACATGGCAGGGAGCTGGCAGCCTAGGACTCAAGAGTGGCCTCCGGTCAAAAGCCAGCCAGAGGCAGAAGCCCTCAGTCACATAGCAGCAAGGAGACAAACCCTGTCCACAGCCTGAGTGAGCTTAGAAGGGGGTTCTTCCAGGTTGAACCTCCACAGGAGACTGAGGCCAGCTAACCCCTGGATTGCAGCCTGGTAAGACCCTAACCCTGGGCCCCTAAAAGCTTTCCCTAAAGCTGCTATGAGGGAGGCAGCATCCTGTGTCACATTGCCAATGCTCTGTAGCAAAAGTGCCCAGGTTTCCAGGCTCATCCAGAGATGAGGCTGCTGGGAGCTTAGGAAAAGTCACAGATTTTCCCATCAGATCCAGTCTAGCAGCACCCTTCAGGAGTGGTCATCCTAGCATCCCTGGCCCTGGCTCTGCCATCTGCAGGCCTCATGCCACACCTGGGGCCATCCCTGAGTCAGTAGACCAGACACCCCAGTACTGTCCCCGCAGACTAATGGGCGCAGACTTGTGCCTCAGTGCTGGAGCTGACTCTGGACCCTGCCCCAGCACCCTGAGGTGGACAGCTGCCTGCCCCTGCTCACCCTTCCTGGCCCAGTCCCTCAGTGGCAAATCCTGTAGGGCCTGCTTCCCCTCCCTGATACGGTGTGTGACATCACCCTCCCCTTGTCCCTACATGCAGTAAGGCCTTTGAGCTGACTGAACATTTCTTATGGATGGAATCTCTTCGGGTGACTTTTAAGCTATTTATTTATTTATCCATCTATTTTTAGCCCTAGAACCCTTTCTTCAAACAAAAATCCTACAAGAAAACTCAGTCTCCAAGGACACAACAGTGGAGCTGCTCCGATTGAGAAGAGGGAGGTAGGTGGCCTCTCTCCCCTTCCCCCAGGAGCTCCTGAGGGGCTGTGTGGAGCCCCAGGGCTTCTTAAAAGCTTGTTTAGACACTCCTGTCCAGGGCCCAGTCAGGCCTTCCTGTTTGCCTTCCTCAGTGTGGCCTGGGCAGGAAGTTCCACCCTCACTCCCAACTCGGCTGTCAATCAGTGAAAGCACAGAGAGGCTTCCCAGTCTATACAGACTGAGTCCCTAAACATTCAGCCACTGAGATAGTTTCCACCTGGAAGACTATGTCCTCTCCGCCAACCTCCCTCGCAAGTGGCCTGACATGTGACCTTGCTATCTGGGAGGCAGATGTTGTTCTTGGCCTGCCAAGGAAAGCTTTTAAATAGATTCAGAGTTGAAAGGAAGCTAATGGCACGTTTTCCTCTCTCAGAGACTTTGGGATTATCGGTCATGTGACTTGCTCATTAGCATGCATGAGGTTTGATAAGCACTTGCAAATTGTGGTTTGCTGTCTTACAATGTTCCTTCTGGGAAGCCAGCTAAAGGAAGCTAGTTGGGCTACCGAATAATGGGAGGGAGGCCAGGTGGAGAGAGGCTCTGGGGGCTGAAAGGGCACTTTGGATGTTCGGACCACGGGTGGGCTCCCAGATGAATGCAAGCACAAGAGTGACCTAAACCATACACTTAGAGCAGAAGAACTGTCCTGCTGAGCCCAGACATCCCACCAACCCACGATAAATAATAAATTGTGATTTTTTTTTAAGCCACTACATTTTTTAAAGATTTTATTTATTTTTATAGGGAGGGGAAGAGAGAGGGAGAGAAACATCGATGTGGGGTTGCCTCTCACATGCTCCTACCAGGGGACCTGGCCCTCAGCCCAGGCATGTGCCCTGCCTGGGAGTCGAACCTGTGGCCCTTTTGGCCACACTAGCCAGCACTTGCCACTACATTTTGGAGTGAGTTGTTATGCAGTGATAGATAGATAACTGAAAACCACTGATAGAGTTTGGTGGGGAGCAAGTTTCTGGGATAGCATAGCCAAGATTTTTCATCCCAGGTCAGCCATTTGCAAAGAGCATAGACCAGCTGGCTCAGCTGAGAGATAGCAAACGTATCTCTGGGGATACTGGGAGGCCTGCCACTTAGAATTAAATTAGAAGGAACCCGTGACTGATGAGGAGGAGGTAGGAGCCTTTGACTTGAACAAGTCCGAGAGCACTGGCTGGATGACAGATTATGCAGAACAGCTTGGCTTTCTGCAAAAAAAATGGAATTATGCTCCAGTTCAATTTCCTTGCCACTTATAAATTACTTTTTATTTTATTGCCCTACAAACTGCCATCCAGACAGGCTCGAATGCTGTTTTACACATGCCAATTGTTCTCCAAAGCTGTGAGGGTACAAATCATGTGCCATCCCCAGTGGCTTGGAAAGAGATGTTTTTTCTTTGAGGGGAAAAGAAAAGGTTTGGGGGACGTTCGTGATAACTACTTAGAAGTGAAAAAAAAAAAAAAAAACCCAGCAAGATCAATTGTAAGTTATAAGAGCATCCTGAACAGGGAGAATTAATGTGAAGTGTTCTAGAATGTATGTTGTCCCAGCCTCTTTCTCATGCATTCACTCCAGAAGCCTTAATTAAGCACATACAGTCCTTGCCTTCTGGGAGCTCACAGTTCAAGGGGAGAGACTGACCAGTGAACCACCTTGCAGGTATTTCACATGATCACATGGCCAGATGCCAGGGGTGGTAAGCAGCCGCCCCTCCCCATAGCCACTCTGGGCCTGACTGGGACTGGCTGGGTCACTAGGTGTGTAGGAAGAGGGACTATCTTACTGATGTATCTGTCTCCCACCCCTGGCCTTTCCAAAATCTTGGTGGAACGGTGTGCAGCCGTGCAGAACAGAAACTTTTCTTTCTCTTTCTAGCCTCTTTTAGATTGTGCCTCCGATTCTCACTCTCATTTGGAGCCCATCAAAACCTCCTAAAGTCCCTCCTCTTGATTCTGGTTTTCCCTCTTTGGTACCGTTTTACCATGTGCTTTCAGGTGGTAGAGCAATTTGTATTCATGTCTGTTTCCTCTTGAGGCTGATTTACCATCTCTGTAAACATAAAGCCCAGCTTGTTCATGACAGCCTGCCCAAAATGCCTTGCACAAAATTATCTGTCAGGCAACCACTGTTATTTGGTGTAGATGTTTCTTCTCTGTTCATTAGCTGTGTGGCCTCAGGCACCTTCCTATCTCTCTGAGCTTTAGTGTACTCATCTGTAAAACAGGTGAAATACCAGGTACAATAAATGATCAATAAATGGTAAATTTTTTTTTGATTAATGAACTTCTTAAATTGTGGTCCCAGTAACAGCTACCTGAATAGATTTATGGGGGCCTCTCCCATACACAGGACTCTTTCCTTCTGTCATGAACTATAGTGTTTAACCAGCCAGCATGTTGCCAGAGATGCAACAGACCATAAACCAGACCCATCTTTTTAAAAAGAAAACCTAGTGACAACGCAGAAAATGGATCATATGGGTAGAAACTAGAGGCCAGGAAGCCTGGTAAGAGATCACGCAACATCCAGGCAGAAGATAATAAGGCCCTGAATGGAGGGGGCAATAGGGAGACACTGGGGAGGACAGCCCTGAGAGGTATTTAGGAAGTGGGTCAGTAGAATATGACACGTGAGTGTGGAAGACAGCATGGTGTAATGGAAAGAATACAAGATCATCCAACCAGGGACACCAGAGCTCGCTCGCTCTCTCTCTCTCTCTCTCTCTCTCTCTCTCTCTCTCTCTCTCTCTCTCTCTACTATGCAAGAACAGAGCAAGTAGACAGAATTCTGCAAGTCAGGAACCTCACCAGGAACTGATTCTGCACCTTTATCTTAGACTTCCCCGTCTCCATGGCTGTGAGAAATAAATGTCTGTTGTTGAAGCCACCCAGCCTATAGTATTGAATAATGGCAGCCCAAGTCAAGACATACGCACAGGTCTTTGGAGGGGGGGGGCTTTGTTCCATTGGTCAATTTGCTTATTCCTACACCAATACCACTAATTATTATAGGTTCGTATTCAGTTTTGTTCTTCCTCTTAAAAAATATCCTGCTATTTTTGGCTTTTTGTTTCTTCCATATAAATTTTTCAATGACTTTATCAAGTTCTATGAAAACATTATTAGGATTTTGATAGTGATTGCATTGAATCTATAAGTCAGTTTGGGGGAAATTGGCATCTTTGTGATTCTATACCATCTTATCCATGAATGTGGTATATCTTCTTATTTGTATCTTTAATACCTCTAACATAATTTTATAGTGTTCTCCCCTAGAGATCTTGCACAGTTTTTGGTAGATTCTTAATAT